>PVKH010005793.1:0-21707 GCA_004027955.1 Chaetophractus vellerosus | reverse complement strand
GATGGTTTTAATACATTTTATAGTAATTTTAGTGACCTTTTTTTTTTTTTTAAATGAAGTTTCTGTATTTCAGTACTGTTAGGCATGAGCTCTCTTCTGCCATTACCTTTTTAGTGACCTTTTGACACCTTTTTTCATATCAAGAAGAACCTTTATTCAGAGAAAGAAGCCAATAAAATATTTGCATTAATGATACCAGTTATATCTAAAAAGGGTTTATATGATATTTTATGTTACTATTTTGTTTTAGAGACTTAGCTGTGAGCTAGGATGAATATATTGAAGTAAATTTATAAAATAGCATGAAAAATAAAGGCAGAGCTCTGTATTCTTTATTTTTCTCCCTTTTGAATTCCTGGTTATTTCTTTGCAGTCATCCCAAACCAGAAGGCCTGGCTGCTGCCAAGAAGCTCTGTGAGAATCTCTTGCAAACAGTGAGTTATGTTTTACTGATACTCAGTATCTAATGACAGTTGTGAGTAGAGCTACTGCTATTTTGGGTATATTCTGGCTATTTTTCCCTCCATAGCAACTAACATTCTTTAAAAAGGAAATCAAATTCACCTAGCCAGGGTCACAATTTCTTATATTTCTTCTTCAGGAGCTATTCCAGCATAGAATTTTGATGTCTGCAGTATACCAGTATCATAGAATCTCAATATTGTTTGTTGTTTAAATAACATTGTTAAGCCTGGATAAGTTGTTTATGATGGGCATTCCAAATTCTTTTTAATATTAGCTTTAGCTAAAGTAAGGGTGGAGCTACAATAATTTAAAACCTGGTTTTAAATTAGCAACCAAGTAATTGCTTATTGGATTTTCTTTTATTTTTACTCTATAAACATAACCAAAAGTTAAACTAGGGCTGTTACTATAGTATCTAAATCTGGTCTTGGGCTTGAATATATTCAGCCTTGCATTCTTTGGTACATAAGGGTACCCTTTTGGAAGGCTGGTGTTTTCTTTGCTTCTGTGCAGATGATCTGATTTGCCAACCCTTGTACCAGATAACTTCCCTAACCATTCCCCATCTTTTTCTTTGTTGCTACTTGAAATTATGGGCTTCATAGGATACTTATAATGAAAGAATTGGAAGGAAAAAATACTAAACCTTTGTTGAAAGCTACTTGAGAATAAGAATCATGTCCTACCTAGGTTTTTTACTTTCCAACAGAATACCTTGGAAATAATAGTCATCCAATAAATGCTAAATTAATGAATTTGCAGTTACACTAACAATTTAGAAGTTTCCTAACTGCTTAATTTCTGAGCCTCTCTGATATCCCTATTCCCAAAACCTGGAACAGGGGAGCAGATATGGCTCAAGCGGTTGAGCGCCTACTTACCACATGGGAGGTCCTGGGTTCGGTTACCGGTGCCTCCTTAAAAAAACAAAAAGGCAAAAAAGCAAACAAATGAAAAAACCCAACTCAGAGGAACTGATAAGGCTCAGTGTTTGAATGCCACCTTCCCACATAAGAGGTCCTGGGTTCAATCCCCAGCCCCGGTACCTCAAAAAAAAAAAAGCAAACCTGGTGCAATTAATTTATAGGTGTGCCTTATTCAAATATAAAGTGAATTGGTACAATTCGATATTAATTTTCCTCTCTCTTTCAGGTTCATGCTGAATACTCTAGATTTGTGAATCAGATTAATACTGCTGTACCTTTGCCAGGTGTGTATGTCTTAAAGTGTTTATTTTAATGAAAAAACTTTTTATACTAAAGATATTTATGTATAAACAATGATACTTGAGGCTAGACTAACTGTGCCAGGGCACTGATAATGTCCCCTTCAACTTAGGGTAATTTGAAAGCCATTCTTGCCTCAGTATTTTTCTTCCCTAGATATTAAGTTTAATATTCAGCTAAAATGTCTCATTCTGCTGCAGCTGATTAAACACTTTTTTTCTTCCCCCCTCAGGCTATACACAACCCTCTGCTATAAGTAGTGTCCCTCCTCAACCACCATATTATCCATCCAATGGCTATCAGTCTGGTTACCCTGTTGTTCCCCCTCCTCAGCAGCCAGTTCAACCTCCCTATGGAGTACCAAGCATAGTGCCACCAGCTGTTTCATTGGCACCTGGAGTCTTGCCAGCATTACCTACTGGAGTCCCACCTGTGCCAACACAATACCCGATAACACAAGTGCAGCCTCCGGCTAGCACTGGACAGGTAGGCTTCCAGGATATGCAACATGATGGTGTTGAATTAGGAAAAACTGGAACAGGGCAGGAGCGGAGGTGGTGGTATTTGTTATTCAGAAACCAATCATGTTGTGTGAAACCATTTTTTCCCTGCTGTCTTCTTCCTCTGCTCCTACCACTAAACTACTTGGCCACATAGGAAGAGTGTGTACATTGTATAGCATTCTAAGGTTTGCAGTTAATTTCAAAAGTCTCATTACCAAATCGTTGTTTAGAGCAGGTTCAGCAAATTTTCTCTAAAGGTCCGGTTAGTAAATATTCCAGGCTTTGTAGGCCTTATGAACTCTGTCACAATTACTCCACTCTGTTGTAGCACAAAAGCAGCCATAGATAATGCCTAAATGAATGAGCATAGCCGTGTTGCAATAAAACTTTACTTAGAAAGCAGGTGATGGTCTGGAATAAGCCCTTGGACCATGGTTTGCCTCTAGCCCTAGTTTTGCAGTGTTCAGAAAGTCCTCAGGAAGAAGGGAACTGACCTATACCACATCTCTCAATGATTGGAATTTGGCACTTCTCATTTTAGGGAAAAAAAAAAAAACATCATATGTAGGAGTTCCTAGGCCACGAAATGAACTAGACCCTTAAGGATTACAAATGCTAGTATGTATTTCCCAAATAACATAAGAAACTAGAACTTTAGGAAAAGAATAGATAGCTCATGTAGAGGAGAGAGACTAATGAGAGCCTGGTAATGGATTTATGGCAGTCCTTTTTGCTGGCCTTTCGTAGTGTGCTCATGCCAGAGTAAAGTGCAGCCTCGAACTATTGCCCAGTCTCTCACTGGCTTTGAGCACTGAAAGGTTGCAAAGTGAGAAACAAAAAAGGGTTTATGAAACTAAATTAGTCCTTAGTCGTAGTTAGTTCATTTATTATATTTAAGCAGAGCTGTAGTTCTCTGGCTTTGAGCCACATTCTTTTGTCATTAGGAAGCCATGTAGCCGAGGAGGTAAGAGCTGAAGTCTAGAGTTAGACTGCCAGGGTTCATCATGCTTTTGAGTTGTGTGATCTTGGATTGTAACTTAACCTAGTCAGGCTTTGGTTTTCCCTATGTATTAAATGGACCCAATCATATTATCTCTGTGTTACAAGGATTAAGATTATCCAGGTTGTCAGTAAATATCAGCTGTTTGTTATAATGAATAGTATTATTAGAGTTTTCCTCATAGAAAACTAATTTTTCTCAACTGTATACTGTCTTTTGATCACCCCTTATTCCTTTTTTTGGAACAACCTCTTAAAATATTAAACCTTCTCTTAACGCAGCAACTTAATCTGTGAAAGTGGCAAATGAAGTTGCCTTTGCCACAAGCTTCAACAGCAGTTATGTTACAAAAAGAGCTAATCACATTGATAAATGGACTTTAAATAAAAGAATATTGTTAATTGATGACTCCTGATCTAAGTGGCTGGAGTTCTTATTGTTAATGCCCATGTTTACCCCTAGTAGCCCAAATGACGACGTTTTTCTGAGAGTTCAAAGTACTGTATATAGATTGTCAACTGCATGTTTCCCTAGGATGTAGTTGGAAAGGCTGGGTTGATACTATTTTCAAATTCTACTTGAAGGAAACTAAAAACGAGAAGATTAAAAGATTCATATGATACGTATTGATCATTACATTAACGTATATCGTAATTACTGTTTACTTGTTAGTTGGGCATTCTCATACACTTTTTTCCTCCTTGGTTTGTTTTGGTGCCAGAGTCCGATAAGTGGTCCTTTTATTCCTGCTGCTCCTGTCAAAACTGCCTTGCCTGCTGGTCCCCAGCCCCCACCCCAGCCCCAACTCCCAACTCAACCTCAGGCACAGAAGAGGCGATTCACGGAGGAGCTACCAGATGAACGGGAATCTGGACTTCTTGGATACCAGGTTAAATAAAATGCCCTGTCTTACTTTTTCATCCTCCTCTTATAGTCTCCCTTTAAAGAAAGTTGAATTCACATCTATATCAACTGTCCTCACATTTTAGGATTTCAGTTTTCTGGAATCCAATTAGGTTAGGTTTTTATCCTTGAGTGTTATTAAAGCAAGAGTTCTTCCCTTTGGGTGGGTTTTGCCTTTGGTTTAATTAGGTCACTCTGGAAAGAGAATACAAAGCTCCCCACCCACCTAGGGAGGTCTCCTATAACCAGCATCTGGAAGAAGTTTTCTAGAATTCTGTACTTCCTTTTATTCATACAGTGGACTCGTGAAAGCCTATAATAGTTTTCACTTCCCTCCAGATCTCACCAAAAGCTAGCATTCTTTCAGTATGTGGTTTTGTATTAAAACCTTGTCTGTATTTTTGCTATTTCCCTGCCTCCCCCCAAAAAAGAGGGTGATTTCTATCTCTAAGCCCTTCCTACACACTCAGATTGCCAGAATTGAAATGATTCTGTGTGCACACAGAGTTTAAAAAGTTTATTAAAATATGTAGTTACCTTGAGATTTTGTTTTGTTTTTAACAGAGAAGAAGCATCTTTGCTTTTTGCCAGAATCCTTGAAGCATTCTTTGAAACTTCAAGGTGTTTTTATAGTTCATAACTAGGCAGAGTTATGGATAGTAAGTTGAAAAAACAGCACAACGAATCACAACATTCTTGACCAACTCCTACAGGGAAAATAATCTGACAATTTATACTCCAAATCCCAAAGAGCTATGTAGTTCAGTTTAATTTATTGGAATTTATCAGAAAGATGAGGCACTTGACAGTTACATTAAGGAGCTAAAGTCAATACAGCAGTTGTAGATTTGCTAATGCCACTGTATTTTTCTGCTCATAGCATGGACCCATTCATATGACTAATTTAGGTACAGGCTTCTCCAGTCAGAGTGAGATTGAAGGTGCAGGAACGAAGCCGGCAAGTTCCTCAGGCAAAGAGCGAGAGAGGGACAGGTAAGTTAGTTGGAACATAAATTTATGAGTAGATTCAGATGTCATTTGTTTGCACCATTAGTGGTAGTTAATGACAGTTGCTGCAGGCTTCTGTGTTCTAAATGAAATCATTTGGATCAAACAAGCTCCTGTTGTAGTTGATGCCATAATGGAAAATACAGTGATATGCCTTTCACAGTTTTAGAAGCAGTTACACACAGCTCTGTGTAATTCAGTACTTATTCATATATCTTCCTTTTATTGTCTTCATCCTAGCCATTTTTGCTGCTTTGTATTGTAGAGTATCATGGATGGAGGTACTTGAATGGGAGTCCAGCCTCCCATCCAATACTTGAATTCTCCCTTTCTGCATTATTATTGTATTAGCAAGGAAACTGACTTTATCCCCCAACAGCTCATTCCATTTTTGGCATTGCTAGGTATATAGACAGGCAGTATTATCCTATAACTTGCTAATAGTTTGAACATTGTGGGGAGCCAATGTAGCTTGGTAGTTGAGCACCAACTTCCCATATACAACATCCTGGGTTCAATCCCTGGTACCTCCTAAACCAAACAAACAATGTTTGGATTAGTTTGAACATTGGGGGGTGAGGTTGAAAGGGTTGAAATGAATGGTTAAAGTGAACTTATAAGATTATCTGCAGATCTTATTGTTTTTTTTTGTGTGTACCAAGTTAAATTTTTAATCAAGTTAAAAATTGGTTGTATTTGAAAGAAAATTTTTTTTTTTTTTTGCTTTTTAACAGGCAGTTGATGCCTCCACCAGCCTTTCCAGTGACTGGAATAAAAACAGAGTCTGATGAAAGGAATGGATCTGGGACCTTAACAGGAAACCATGGTGAGTAAGGTGTAGCTGGGGGAACAGGGAGTGACTAAGTATGAGTGGTCTTCAGCTATTAGTTTTCTAACCTGATGTTCATTCAGGTGTTTAATCCAACCTCTATAATCTACTGGCTAATAAGAACCATTTATTTATTTATTTGAACAGCATATAGTTACATGGCCTTTTCTTTTCAAGTGACATGTGTCTAGAAAAGTGTCAAGTCAGTCAATTTAATATTTTATACATAGCATCAGTGTCACTAAAACCCTAGGAAATACTAAAGATTGGTAGTTGGTTTCCAAATTGTTCTGCCTATGTTGTCTGGATACTGGGAGGTAACCTGATACAGACTTAATAATGATGGGTTTTTCTTTGTATTGGGAGCTAACCATATCTCCCCTCATAGAGCTAATGGTTGGTAATTGTTAGTGGTTATGAAAAATGCTGCATCTTAGTATTCCAGAACTCTAATCCTGTAGAAGTACATGGTATCATTTTTGTTCTTTGCCTATAGACATAATTAAAATGAACAGAAGAAATACATTTTTTTTTCTTTTCTTAACTTCTTTTCTTTTAACTCTTTAAAGGTGAAATATCAGCCCCTAGAGACTCACTTGCTAACTTTCCTTTTTTTTCTTTTTTCTTTTTTTTTTTGTGTTTTCTTTTTTCTTTCTCTGTTTTCTTACATGGTTCTGGTGGATTCACATTTGCTGATGCTGATGCTGTTTTTCGTGTGATCTTCAACGTTTTTGGGTGACCATTGACCCTGTGACCTCAAAATGGTGTCCAACTAACCATTTACAATTAACATCTTTTTTTTTAATTAACGATTTCATGGTATTATCTTTTTTTTTTTTTTCTTGGTGGGGAATGGGGTTGGGGTTGTTTTTCTCTATTCTAGATTATCCAGCCAAAAAGATGAAAACTACGGAGAAGGGATTTGGCTTGGTAGCTTATGCTGCAGATTCATCTGATGAAGAGGAGGAACATGGAGGTCATAAAAATGCAAGTAGTTTCCCACAGGGCTGGAGTTTGGGATATCAATACCCTTCATCACAGCCACGAGCTAAACAACAGATGCCATTCTGGATGGCCCCGTAGGAAACAGTGGAGCAGTTTTGACCCTCGGTGACTCTTCTTTAGCAATAATGCATGTATTTGATTTACAAGACTCTGGGGCCTGTACTGGGAACCATCTTGGACCTTTGCAGAAGTTAGAGATGCCGTATCCCCTTCCTAAAGGGGTCCCACTCTTTTTACAACATCCTTATTTCTGCAGTGGCATTGCATCTGTTAAAATTTACTTAGAATCACAAGTTTGTCTCAGAAGCTTTTTAACAGTGGACAAAATGTGCTTGTTCAACAGCATCTCAGCAGGGTCATTCCCATATACATTTGATCTGATCTAGCCTTTTCCAGACATACAGCCCCTGCTCTGACATGAAGGAAGTTGTATTTGTATTTAACTACTGTTCAGTAAATTTTGTTAATAACTGGTTACAAACAAAGCCTTACTATTTATTAGTGGGGAGGTGATTTTAAGACCATCCTTTCCTTTCAGAACTTAATTCTAAGAGATCCTCATCAATATTTTGTTTTTGGATTCTTTTTGCCTTGGAAAATGCAGTTTTATTAATGTTGGGTATAGCTGGATCCTGGGCAGGAAAGTGGTTATATTTTCATTGTGTCTTTATATTGGGATGATCCAAAGCTGGCACTTTCAGGCACACTTGTCTCAGATAGCCATTACTTTTTTTATTGCCCTACTGTGCTCCTTGTCTCCAACTGGGTCAGAGAAAACTGCTTGACCAAAAGCTGGTCAGAACTCATCACAGAAATGAAACAGTGAGTGGTCTATCTCTCTCAGAACTGGTCGCAGCTAAAATAGAGAGATTTGACTGCTCACAATAGGATGGTGGACTTAGTGACTGAAATTGCAACTTGTCCTTTTTCTTGGCATTACAGGTTTTGCCAAAAGAACTTTTTTGTATCAAATATTGATGTGTGAAAGTGAAGGAGCTAGTCTGCTGAACCAGAAGTAGTTTGAGATACTGAACTGTCATTTTTGCACATTTGAATACTTTGCAGGCTGGCTTTGTATAAACTTATCCTCTGGTTTCCTATATGTTGTAAATATTTAGACCATAATTTCATTATAAATAAATGTATAAATATTCTGCTTGTGGGTTCTCTTTTTCTTCCATAAAACTCAGCCATACACTAAAATTAATAAACTTTTGGATTCACAGAATGATGAAATTTGTAACCTCTTCACAGAAAAACACATATATGGACCCAAAACTTTGCATACAGTTTCAAGGTTGCATTCAATTTATGACTCCAGTGCATAGCCCAGATGAAAACCTTAAGGATCATTATGCTGGATGTATTTCATTTTCCTATTTTAGCCTTCCTTATTTAACATGGGGTTAAGGTCCTGAGTGAATGAAATTTTGAAGGAAGTACAGATTTTTCTTGGAAAGACATTCTTAAGGAAGAGTGAGTGGAAGTGTGTACTCTCAGAGCTGCACCAAGTGGTAGAGCCTTCCTTCAGTTACTGCTCTGTGTAACCCGAGTCCGCTTGCAAATTCCTGAATTTTACCCTTTCCTGATGGAGGTAAGTGGGTAGAACGTTTGTTCAAAACAACACCAAAAAAACCTTAATTTATGTATATCCTACTGAAAATTTCATACACATTTGTTTAAAATGGGTATAGAACCCTGCTTGGAATGTGAACCTGTGGCTGATACTGGTTTTGAGTTTCAGGCCAAGTCATTGCCGCTGCTCCTTCAGGGAAATTTGCTTTTGCTGCTATTAAGCAGGCATCTCAGTAAACCTAATTTCAATCCTGTTTTGGGGAGATGGGTGCCCCTTTCCTCCCTTCCTCTTTGTGTTTCCTCATTATATTTGGCTGGGTTACCAATTAGTTTTTCGCAAGCAGCAACAGCACTGAGTTAAGTAGGTAACTTCTTAAAAATTTTAGAGATCCCTTGTGTGTCGCTTGGTATCACATCTTCCTCTGCCTTGTGGGAATTGTGTATGTATGCGGCAGCTGCCACCGAAAGGGCTTAAGTGGTGAGACTAGGTTTGACGACCTGGAAGAGAAGTTCCGCCCCGGACGCGGCGGAGCCGGGAGCGAGCGTCATGGGGCGGCCCCGCCCTCCCGTCGGGACGCGGGCGCGGATGGCGCCATCTTACCCGGCCGCGGGAGGGGTCACAGGTCAGTGCCGGCATCTCGCAGCGACAGGCGGAAGGCGAAGTGGGTGATCCGACCCGGCTGTGGCATTCTCCGGACCGGTACGAGCAGCGGGGGATCTGGTCGTCTAGCTGAGGGAAGTGGGACTGAAGGCGGGCGGAGGAGCAACTGGAGGGGGTGGGGTGGGGTGGGAAGGAGTTTCCAAGGAGAATGGGGAGGGGGCGGAACTTCGGGGTACCGGGGGCGTCTGGAGTGGATCCCTGCGGCCTGAGGGACAGTGGTGTTTTGGCCTCCAAACCTCAGTTTTCTCACTCGGCCCCACTTTCCTATTGTGCCAGTACCCTAGTCTGAAAAGAAATTCTGGAATTCCTTTTCCTTTGATTTTTTTTTTTTTTTTTCCTTCTGGAAAAATAAGTGATTCGGGAAACCTGTGATGTGTCCTAGGACTGAATTTTCCTGGACGGAGCGTGAGGTTGTGGTGTTTCTTAGGGCATCCAAAATAGGATACATACGGCACAGGAGTGATAGGCCAAAGTGAGGTATGGCTCTAGGACTGACCGTAGTGTTGTCTCCAAGGATTAAATATTTTTCTCCTTCTTAGGTGGTGGCTTTTACCCTGGGCACATTTACCCAAGAGGAAAATGGATTCGGGAACTCGCCCCGTTGGTAGCGGTTGTAGCAGCCCTGCAGGACTCTCACGGGAGTACAAACTAGTGATGCTGGGTGCTGGTGGTGTAGGGAAAAGTGGTAGGTGGCATTTTTCTTCCATTTGACAGGAAATAAGGATGAAAAGTACTTAAATAAGCTCTATTCAAAGCAAATGAAATACTGGCTGTCGTGCAAAGTGCATACTTAAAATTCTTTCTGTGGTCATCTGTTTGGACTTGACTTAACTTTCATTTCTTGTTTTTAAGCCATGACCATGCAGTTCATCAGCCACCGATTCCCAGAAGATCATGACCCTACCATAGGTAAGTTAAATTATCACTTAGGTTTCCAGATAAATCCCATAAAAGTGTTCTAGTGAATGCTAATTTTAAAAAGTTTTTAACTTTTATATTTTGAGCCTTTTCTTGGTATGTCAGATTTATTAAGCTATTATAGCATATGATATTTGGTATCATAGAAAACACATTTTCTTGATTGGTATATTGTATTGCCAGATTAAAGGAAAAGCTTAAATAAAGTCCACTAAACAGAAGCCTTTCCTTGCTGTCACTTCTGGAAGGGTCTAACTTGAGACTATGTAACTCTGAGTCAGCTGGTTTGAACTTCCACAAAAGGAAGCAGAAAAACAAGTAGAACCAGCCTGCTGAACTCTTACAACCCAGATATGCAGAGCTGGGCTTCTTCCCCTTGTTGCCTTTCCATATACTTCCTTTTACTTGAAGTTCATTATATAATAATGCCTACCCCACATCTTTTATAGTCCTTTACTCTCCATTGTTGGTAAAACCCTGTTAGAGGAAAAGTTAATCATTTTGTTTTGCTTCTATGTTTATTGCTATTCTTTACAAAGACTAAGACTTAAGACCACCGTTGTCATTCCTAAACCATAAGGAATCAGATTTGGTTCAAGGAGTTACATTGTAGTATAAAAGAAAAACGGGAAGAGAGGAGTGCACAGAAGATCTACCATAACTACTAGTGTTTTCAGCATATGATTCTCTTTGCTGTGATCCCAAGCTCTGGGAAGGATTTTCATTGGGTCAGGCCTCTGCTGCTCTATTTTCCACCAAGCCATGGAGTATTCTATGGTAACCAGCTTTGGATGTGGTCATTTTATACAGTAGATACTTAAGTGGATTGGGAAAAATAAATAGTTATTGTTTTCTGGGGCACAGTATCAAATTTAGAACATTTTTCAGGCATTTGAACTATTGTGAGAGTTCTAAGAATAAAATAAATTTAGAGTTTAGGATAATATACTTGAAAAATTCCAGAAATGATTTTTCCTTTCTTTAAAGTAACCAATACATAAGTATTAAAATTTAAGTACGTGTAGATATGTTTATATATATGTATACATAAGCATATGTATGTATTTAAAATTATAAAATGTTACAAAATTATACCTTGCTACATGTGATGCACTCTAGTATTTTCTATTTTATTTTAGGGTTTTTTGTGGGTTTTTTGTTTTTTTTTTTCTTTTTAAGGTACTGGGGCTGGGGATTGAACCCCGGACCTCATATGTTGGAAGCCAGTGCTCAACCAGTAAGCCACATCGGCTCCCAATTTTATGTTTCTGTTTGTTTTAATGCTGGTCTCAGTTCACTAAATTGATTTCACAGCTCATTATTCGTTACATATCATGACCTGTAGCTTGAGAAACACTGAGTTAGTGGTCTTCATCTTTAAAGAAAACTCAGAAGCAGAGATTCAAGAAAAAATGTTGAAAAGACAGATATCATATTTTGAGTGGGTTTTTTCTCTTTTTTACTTTTCTTTGTTTTCCAATTTACTATAATAATATACATAAACTTGCTTTCATAAAGGAGAAATTATGATAAATTGGCTTGTTCATAAAATAGAGGTTTTTTTTTTTTCTTTCTATATTACTGAAACACAGAGGCACAATAGCATATGGTTTAGTATGGAAGGCTTTTGGGTCAAGCAGCCCTGGGTTTTAATCCTGGCGCTATCACTAATTAATTGTGTAATTTAGGCAAGATATTTAATGTTTGAGAGTTTAATTTTCTTTATCTGTAAGATAGAAATAATAATACCTACCTCACTGGATTATCATGACTGTTTCAGAATCTTTTTTTTAGCTTAGAATTCTGGGTGAAGTTTCATAAACTGAAGTTGTGTGTGAACTACTTTATCACCTATGTGAGACAAAAACCTTAGTGAAGACCCAGTTTACTTACCTCAATGGATTCAACATGCTTCCTGAGAAAACTTGGGCACTTAAATAACTTGGGTAGAATCTAGTTCTCAACAAGAGGAGTTTTAAAATAAGGTATTTATTCCTGTGTTTATGGGTTTATATTACATTTTTCTTCCCACCTGTAGAAGATGCTTATAAAATCCGGATCCGTATTGATGATGAGCCTGCCAATCTGGACATTTTGGATACAGCTGGACAGGTATTAAATCCCAGAAAGCTATGAGTAAAGCTTTTTCACTCTGGTCAAGGGGAGGGGAAGGCTTATGCAGAGAAGATCACTAGTTCATCTCTTTAATTTTTCATGCACTCTGACTCAGGATAGCAGGTAATCAACATACCTCTTCTTTAATCTGAAATAAATGACAAATGTGTATGTAGTTCTACGTTACATAAGTGCATTAATGACCCTTGTTTCCTTCTAGGCAGAGTTTACAGCCATGCGCGATCAGTATATGCGGGCAGGAGAAGGGTTTATCATCTGTTATTCTATTACTGATCGTCGAAGTTTCCATGAAGTTCGGGAATTTAAACAGCTTATTTATCGAGTTCGACGTACTGATGATACACCTGTGGTTCTTGTGGGAAACAAGTCTGACCTAAAACAGCTAAGACAGGTGAGGATAGAGAAGAAAATGCTGTCTATAATGTTGTAGGATTAGTCATTTTTGTTTCTCCATTTATAGATTTCTTTGCCTTAAATTAAAAATTTAGAATTGCTTTCTCCCTAAACTTGAAAATATCCCTGTATCTACTAAGTTGCTTTTATTTTAGATAAAATCTGGATTTTAGGAATCCATTTACAGATCAGAAGCTGTAGGGTTGTAGCTGATGACAAATGGAATACCATTAAGTGAAGGATCATGGAATGTTCATAGGATCTCAGAAATAAATCTGTTTGTGTTGCAACAGGAGAAAATTAGGTCAGACTTCCTGGTGGTGAGGATTATGAGCACTGAAAGGGGAAAACTTTCAAAGGGGTATCTTTCAAGGTAGCAATGATGTTTAAAATTTTGCTGTTTGGTGTATTTGTGAAGGTGTAGTGAAATGGGTACAGTCATGACCACTAATGGAAGGAATGAAAGATAGAAAGTTTTTGGGAGTAGTTTGTCAAGTTAAATTCGTGGTGCTTCCCAGTTAATCCCTGTTTAAAAACTCTGTTCAGAGATTTATATGTAAAATGGCCATTCCCAGACTATTTATGGTAATAAAAAGTTAGAAACAGTCTTAAATGTCTAAAAATAGGAGAAGTTCTGGTATATCTATTACTGGATATGTCCATTTTGGGTTCCTAGTAGATTAAGTATACATCTCCTCCTTTTGTGTTTCTGTTTTGTTTTTGTTTTTTTCCTTAAAATGAAAAGTATGAGGAAGATTGATTTTCTATTCAATATCTATAAGTATTCCCCTAAAAACTTACCTTTAAAATAAACTAGATATAGAATCATGTAATTTGAAGGCAGAAGAAACCTTAGGAGTCATCTAATCCAGTCTCCCAAACATTATAAAAATCACTGTACTCTGCTTGAATACCTCTATAGAGTCGAGGAGCTCTTTTCTGTTAAGGTAGCCCATTTACTTTTTTGGATGCTTGCATTTCTTTTCCACTGTTAAACCTCTGTAAATTTTTCTCATATTCACATTTTTAAAGGTTACCAAAGAAGAAGGATTGGCTTTGGCCCGAGAATTCAGCTGTCCCTTTTTTGAGACATCTGCTGCATACCGCTACTACATTGATGATGTTTTCCATGCCCTTGTACGGGAGATACGTAGGAAAGAAAAGGAGGCAGTACTGGCCATGGAGAAAAAATCTAAACCCAAAAGGAGTGTATGGAAGAGGCTAAAATCACCATTCCGGAAGAAGAAAGATTCAGTAACTTGAAGGGAAGATTTGAAATGTTTATCTGTGAACTGCAGTGCTTAATCAAAGCAGTCCAGTAACCTGCATTAGTGAGCATGGTGCTTGCTCTTTGTCCTGTCATGACCGTTATTTTAAAAGTAACTGATGAGGAGGACATGCCTACTAGGAGTTTTCAACGATGTGGTATTTTAAAGTATTGTCTCTTACTTAATTCTGACTTATTAACACAGTGAAGCACTGTCTACTTTTAAATTATCACTTTAGAATTTGACCTCCCAATGTTTTGAGTACAGTTGCTGATATTAATTGATTAATGTAAATTGTTTATACTCAGAGGAATGTGTGTACCATGTGTGTTTGACCGAGCTCACTAGAGGAATTTTTGCTTTGCAATCCACATTTATCTTTCAACTTCAGTTTCCTGGGACTAGTCCTGAAAAAGACCCAGTCTTTGCTATTTACACTGTGCTTCCTTGAAACAGAATCAGGAATCATACAGGGAAACTTGATGCGATCAGTGCTAAAGTGCAAATAGCTAAGGAGTTGACTCCTTTGCTGTTATAAAGTGATGAGATTTGGGGAAATTAGGCCATATGTTTGTAGGGACTTCACTAGAAAAAGAGAGGATTGGAACAGTGCTCCCAGTACAAGCCTGGCTTTTCTAAGAAGTGCACATTTGACACAAAAGCACTGGGATAGGTGAGAACAAACAGAAGCATATAAAACACAATGAAGTTTTGAAGTTATTTTACTTTTCCTTTCAGGATTTTGCCTATCTTTAGCTTCAAAGGTACACACTTGGGAACCATTACTGATTTCCAGTAATGGAAATGGGATAGCCATTTCCTTGTATAGGTTTATTTTCCACCCCCAGACACATACAACAGTACATTTACATTAATTGCTTCGAGTTCTTTCCCTTAGCTTTATTGTGCTCTTGAGAAGAGCTAGGCCTGACAAAATGTTTTATAGGTCCTCAGGCTGGCTATATTTTCCATTCAGAAGAGACATCAGGAGCTTGAGTAAAATTGTGTATATGCCTCATTGACATCTACAGCCACTAAAATCAGTGCTTTAAGAAAGCTTGTGGTATTTCTATTTAATGGGTTGGTCTTTAAGCTTTAAAGCTTAAAGTTTTCCATCTGGAGATTTCTTTACAAGGACTTTGCCACGTTCACCGGAGGTTTGTCTGAGCCTTCACAAAACTTAGCCTAAGAGAATCCCACTTTGCTGCCTGTGCATAGTGAGAGACTATAGTCCTAGGAAAAACAGCTTTAAATACTGGTGATGAATTCTCTGTTTTAGAATCAGGATTATTTTGCTGTCTGAACTTGGTATGTGAAGAGATTAAATGCAAAAGTTCTAAGAGTAATGTATCATGTGTTGAACATTAAATGTCAGTGAAGCAGTGTTTGTGTCCACTGTAAAAAGAGAACTTTTATAGCACCTCTTAAAAAATGCTTAGCTGGGGAGCGGGTGTAGCTCAGTGGTTTGAGCACCTGCTTCCCATTTACTAGGTCCCTGGTTCAATCCCTGGTACCTCCTTAAAAAAAAAAAGTGCATTGCTCAACTTACTATTTTTACCTTTCATTAGAGGCAGAAGGAGAACAGGGTTGTTTTGTTTCTCATTATAACTAATGATATTTGTTCTGGATTTAAAGAAAAGTGAATGTTGTAATTTTTTTTAGCTCTGAGTGGTAGTCCTTTTTAAAACTCCTGGAAAGGTTTTTGCTACCAAACAAATCATGATTTATGATACTGAAGCCATCCAAAAGTTGAAAGACTCAGAATTTGAGTCTGTGCAGGACAAAAATCTTACAGGAACCTTAGCACTTTGGAGAAGCATGAAGGTAGACAAGAAATACAATATAATTCTATTATAACAGTATTTCAACCACATTTAAACTAGTTTAGAGCTTTTTAAGTGTAACGCCTTAGCTTCTCATTACTGATAATAACCCAGGGGATTGTTACTAGCATCAAGCAAGAAACTAACAGCTATAAAATTAAAGATAGTCCAGGCAGCAGAAAACATGGCCAGAAGGAATGATTTTTAAGACAGAAGAGGATTTGTCTGTATATAAGAAAAATAACAAATTAGTGTTTCTAAATATTTGATCCTTAGATTTAATTAGTCCATCAGTTAGTTTTGAGAATTCTATACATGGTGCTAGATAGTTTGAAGAGTATAATGTGTTTAAGTCATATATCTATTCTTTGTGATCAGAGAGTGTAGGTAATTTATAAGCTCTAAATAATCAGCTTTATCCTAATTTGAGGGCATTAAAGTCAATTACTGCATGGAACTTTGAAAAGAGAAAAATTCAGGGACAACTCACAAGGCACTGGAAATGTTTATGTCCATACCAGATCAGTAAGTTACAAGATTTAGAGGCTTAAGCTAGTGCCTAACATTAGCTGTTTAGAATTCACAAATGAATATATGTTTTAATTTGGTGATATATTAGCAAAAATAGGTCTATTGTGATGTTTGGGAGAAGGTTTCACTTATGCACTTGTATATGAAGACAATTTGTATGGCATAATATAAAACTTTGGAACCACTTGTTGAGCTTTTCCTTTACTTAACCAGGAGTGGACAGAAATGTTTGGAGTGTGCAGAAGGGTCATTTTAAGGAAAAAAAAAATACCATGAGACTTTATATTCTGGGAAATGTTGGTTCAAAAAAATGTGAGTGCCTACTTTGTACAGAACACCTGTATCAGGTGGTAGGTTGAATGCCAAAGAAGTCCCCTTCATTCAAAGAGATAACCCCTTAGTGGGGGGTGGGGGTGGGGGAGACAAGGAAAATATATTGAAGAAGGGCATTTTGCCACTTGATCAAGAGTTAAACTTTTTTCAAGTATGTACACTAAATGTGAGAGTGTGAGGAATTTTTTTTATGTGAAGGGTCATTGCTTATCTCCACCACTCTAAATGGACATCATTGTTGGTAGAGAGGATTAGTTTGGCCATTAAATGAATGTATTTTTATGTCCTCATTACTTGACATTGAATGGATCAGTAACTGTCAGTGTTGTCTGCTATTGAAACAGGTAATGGAGGAGGTGGCATTCCATATTCTAGGGTAACCTCTGTCAGGATAGGCAGCTGAATTACAGTCAAAGTATTATCCTCTTCTGTGAACTGGGTCTTGTTCTAACAGCTGTGAGGGATTCAAAGGAATATAAAATATCCCTGTACTGGAGATAAGATACAACTTGTATATGCACAACAACTAGAGATCAATCTTAAAGTGGCAGATGATGTGCAGTCAAACTGGAAATGTCATAGGAATTCAGAGAAGAAAGGAATTGGTATGTCCTGGAGCAGATCAGAGGAGCCGACTAACGGAAGGGCTGATGGAAGAGGAAGCAGATTGAGGAGCAATTGAATTTAATCTGAATGGAATAATAAACGGGTTAGGTTAAAGAGATGTAACTTCTTTGGATGGATTGTATGTGAATATATCTCAATAAAATGGCTTTTAAAAATACTTGAAGAAAAAGGGGAGGTGTGACCTGATGTTTCTCCTTCCTAGTATTTATTGCTTTTTGTCTTAAAAACAAATGTCTTGAATAAATTTAGCAAACTACTGATTTAAAAGATGATTCAACACTGAAAATGTTAGATTTGCTCAGCTTCAAATTAAAATTTATTTTTACATGGTTCTCATATTTCATCAGCTCAGCTGGAACTGAAACATGATATATAATAATCTTATAGGGATGTAGTTGGAAATCCTAGTTCTCTGATTTAAGAGATTATTCACCCTGTCCTCAATTTCTCTCTAAATTTATTTTCTTTCTGCTTTTTTGCCCCACTCAGAGTTGCTGTGAAATTATTTCCATAATACCTATTCTTAGGTGTAGCATGAATTAGAATAAACAAATTAAGAAGATAGGAACTGTATATTTACTCAGAAGTTTCAACACTTTTTTTTCAGTGACAGGTGGGATAGGTCTGTTGGTACTGTTTATTGGCTGTATTTCAGTGGTGTGCTTTTCAGCTGTTTGGCTAGACTGTGCCCTTCTCCATGAAGAGTTGCCTTAGCTCTTGTCTGCAGAAAGGATATTCTAGGATTGTAGTGGTAGATGGAATTAAACCATGAAGGTTTCTTGAAATTATATTTTGGAGAGGAAGAAAACTGTAGCTTGGAAAAACAAATCGTGTATGTAGGACAACTCTGCAGCGTTTTGAGAATGGGAAAATCAACACTTGCATGTTACATGGAAATGGGCATCAAGAAGCAAGCTCACGGTTAGTTACAGCGTCAGAGATCGAAAGGGTGGGCCTAATTCAGTGGTGAGCCTTGAAAATGAGTCTGAAATACACACAGTCCTCAAATAGTTGTTCTGGATCAGAAAGAGCTAAGGAGCTTTGTTTTGTTTTGTTTTCTCATTTTCTCAGCTCAACCCCTGGAAATTTTGCTTTGATAGATTTCTGGTAGAAAGAATCTATAGTAAAACAATCAAAAACCTTCCCAGGTGATTCTGATTGCAGCCCTGCAGCCATTCCAAAATTAGGAATCAATAAACTGAATGGTGTTGAAGTGTTTTGGGAGATCACTGGAGGACTGTGTAAAGCAGTGATGAGGTTATAGTAACAGTGTGGAAATTTTTAATGGCTGTATACAGAAGAGTTCAGGGAAGGGGAGCAGTTGGGAATGAACTACAAGAAGGCTGATAAAATAGTTCACAAGGAGAGAAATAAGGGATTTGGCTTTTGGGACAGGCAAGAAATAAACTTGTGAAGAAAGAAACCAGTGGATAAAACAAAGGACTGTTAGGCCTTAATGTTTGAGTTATTTTGAAATTTCCAGTCACCTTTTA
Organism: Chaetophractus vellerosus; assembly: GCA_004027955.1. Classification (NCBI taxonomy): domain Eukaryota; kingdom Metazoa; phylum Chordata; class Mammalia; order Cingulata; family Chlamyphoridae; genus Chaetophractus; species Chaetophractus vellerosus. Next base: position 3,010 of record PVKH010005793.1, on the reverse strand, counting down.
AACATGAGTTAGCTTTACGACAGATGCTGAAATGTTTTAGCTTTGGCTAATAATTCTTGGGTTTTGTTTAGTCTTCCATGAGCAGCTTTTGGTTCAGTGCCTACCCTCCTCAGCACACATGATCACATCATTAAGTCATCCAGTTTTTTGAACAAAAGCTGCTGGGGTGGGGACATAGCTCATTTCCTGCCCTACCCAGAGCTGGTTATTGCTAGAGTTTACTTAATTTGCTCTTAGCCAGAAGAAAGTCTTTAGCTCCAGAAACATCTCCCACCCTAGTTTCCCGCAGAGGAGTATGTCGGGTAAGGTTGCTGAGTCAGAGAAACTTAGGGTTTATTAGGAAGGTGAGTGCCATCCAATATAAAATCTTCCCTGCTGGAAGCAGATGTAGCTCAGTGGTTAAGAGCCTGCTTCCTATGTACGAGGTCCTGGGTTTAATCCCCAGTACCTCCAAAAAAAAACAAAAAAAAACAAAAAAAACTTCCCTGCTGTCCCCGCATTCAACCTGCACATGAATTTAAACCAGTAAGAAGTACTTTGCACAGTCCCACCTGGAACATTCTAGCCACTGTTACTTTCATGTTCTTAAGACTCCTCAAGAGAATATATGGGTCTGGTTGCAGCTAATAAACCCTGTTACCACCACCACCAAATCCAAAAACTAGACCAAACTGCTATTGAAACACTGCCTTGGGATAAGTAGACAAAAGAGGCAAAGCTTTTTTTTTTGCCTTAGGTTTGCTACCCAGGCATTATTTTGTTCCATGCATACCTACCTGCCTGCCTGCCTTGATTCAACAAACTTTTGAGTGCCTTCTGTATGCCAGGCGTTGTGCTGTGTGTTGGGAATCCAACAGTGAATAAGAACAAGCACACAGTTCTTGGAGTCTCAGTTCTGTTGTGTGGGCACCTTTAATTCTAAGGTGCAAAATCAAATGTGAGATTTGGATCAAGTAATGGTAGTCAGAAGGGGTAAGGCATAAATAGGAATTTCACCCACTTGGTATACAATAATTAAATGTTAACTTGGAAAATTACCCGAGAAGAGACTGATTGAGGGTGAGTGAATGTAACTCATGAAAATGTCCAGTTTCATACTATTGCAGGTGGCCCTCTAACACATTCTTGTGAACACTGAAGATCATGAGCACATTCTAGTTTGCACTAGTTTCCATTAGGCTCTGTTTGCCTCTTCTCTTGTACTAGAGTCAGACTACCACAGTGAGAATCCTGCTTCATTGCTTATGAACTGGGTGAACTTGGAGTAAGTTATTTAACCTCTCTGGACTTCGGTTTTTTTCATCTGTTAAATGAGTGTGCTAATAGTACATATACAACAGGGCTATTGTATTAAATGAGTATTTTATGTATAAAGTGCTTAAAACAGTGCCCAGCATTGGTAAATAGTCAATCAATGTTAGCTATTTTTGCTATTATTAAAAAGAAAATGAGTCTCTCTATGATTTGGTCAGAGCTTTTAAATTAGATTAAAGTTTAGTATAATATTTGAGGTGAATTATCAGCTCCTCAGACTTGAACACAAGAGCAGTAGATGAGTTCCCAGGCTTTTATCCAGATTTTTCTTATTACATCTCATTCAGGTCTGTTGAGCTTTAAGACCTGTAGGAGTGTGTTCCTGAATCCAAGCAGTTTGAGCACTTCTTAGCAGTGTTCAGAAGGTAGCATTTGACCTAATACTGTATTAGGCAAAAGGGATGTTCTCCAGTTTACTAAAAGTTACACTGATTAAGAATAGATACTAAAATATATATATATATATATATTTTTCTCAGCTTTCTGAAAAATTAATGTCCTGTGGCAAACTTATATTGCTTATTATTATTATCTTTATTATTTAAAGAGGACTGCAAGCACAACGCTGGTTTGTCTTTTCAAACTACAAGAAGTTACAGGAAGTGAGTAAGATCAGTATGTGAGGCCCTAAATAGGTTGGCAACACTTTTCTGAGGGCAAGGACCACTTTTGTTACAAAGAGATAATATGAGAAAGTACCTTGTTGTTTGGAGGCAGAACTAATATAGAAAACGATGTAATGCTCATTGCTGGTTACTACCCAGCATTCATTCATTCCTTTTTCCAAAGGAATTGGCATTTTATTTAACAATCTACCTTTTCCCACACCAGCTCCAGGGTGGCCCTAAATGGCTTCAAGGTAATCCCATTCTCCTTGTCAGCAAATGGTTCAGAAATGACCAGGTGAGAGCATTGCTAGAGGCTTCTGGGAAAGATCTATTTTATTTTTCCAGGAGAGAAAAATAAGCAATCTTAATCTTTCCTCCTGGAAGTGGTTCCATAAATATCAGATACAAGTCTTAGGATTAACTAATATGGATTGTAAAAGTGAGCCCACAGAAAGGACCTGGGTCTTCGATATCGCTCACCTTTTGCGTAAGTCAATTCTGAAGCCTGTCCCACCTTCGGACTTCTAGTTGGTTGAATCAAGAAATTTTCTAAATACTTAAGCCAATTTGAATTGGGTTTCCTGTTACATGTAGCCCAAAGCATCTTAACTGATATGCCACCATTGTTGTTACATGATCATGCTGTTACTTTTTAAAACTATTACCTATAAAAAAAATAATATACAAAATTATAAACATGCCATGATTGCAATCATAAGATAATTAAATTAGGGGAAGCGGATGTGGCTCAAGCAGTTGGGCACCCACCTACCACATGGGAGGTCCCAGGTTTAGTTCCTGGTGCCTCCTAAAGCTGACGAGCAAGATAGCGAGCTGATGCAACGGCTGGTATGGCGAACTGATACAATGAAGAAACACAATGAGACACAACAAGCAGGGAGTGGAGGTGGCTCAAGCAATTGGACACCTCCCTCCCACATGGGAGGTCCCAGGTTCAGTTCCTGGTGCCTCCTAAAAAGAACAAGCAGAAAGGGGGGGGATATATAAACCACTCAGGAAACTAGGAATAGAAAGAAACTTCCTCAACATGATAAAGGGCATATATGAAAAACCCACTGTGAACATCA
>PVKH010005792.1:0-21717 GCA_004027955.1 Chaetophractus vellerosus | reverse complement strand
TACAAGTTATATGTAATTATGATGCTCTCTAATCTCAGCATCATATTAATTTATTCTATTACCTTAAAAGTAACATTTTATAGGTGAGTTATGATGAGAAGAAAAATCTATTTTGCAGCAATTTCCTCCCCTGAAAATGGGAGAGGAAAAATATATATACATATTATGAAAGGTTTAATTATTTAGAAAATTTATTTAAAATAAATGTTTCAACTAAACTAATTTAAACTGTCTTATTATAAATTTTAACACTAAAATTGTTGTGAAAAATTATAAAATACAAGAAATAGTTAAAGTTGGCCACATCACATAGCAGAACAAGACTTTATTTCTTTTTGATGAAATCTTTCAAATGTTCATCTCACTAAATGGCTAGCATTGGTGGACAAAAATAAGCCTGGGCCTTGCTAGAAGATTATTTATTCCTCAAGGAAAGTCACCTGTGTTCCAAAAAAAGGACATGGTTTCTATCAAAGAGATTAATCATTTAAAAAAAAATAATCACTAGATTCTAAAACCATGATTTGTGTTATTCCAGTGTCTGTTAGATTTGTAGGGCCAAATCATACCCTATATACTCATATAACTCCATCGAAGCCAAGAGGAGGGCAAAGGTTGATCTATGCTGTCTGACAATAACCTCAGACACCATTTAATAAAAACAAAACTGTCCTGTTCTAACTAGGTCACAATTAGTCTGGCTCCTCAAAGTCCAGAAAGCCAGGCTTTTCTGGTCACAATATTCATAATTTTAAATAGAAATCTATTTCATCACAGTTGCTTGTCAGTGAAGATGGAACTAAACAGAAAATATTTTACACGAAGAGTTGCATTTTAATTAGAATTTTGTATAAATAATATAGGCATCATGATCAAAATGCCATACTCTCTGTCATATGTGTGAATGTCTGTATGAAAAGCTTCCTATACTCTCAGAATTAAGGAAAATTTAGGGATCAATGTGCCTCAAGAGAAGCCCAGATAATTGTTTACCTATTTTCAAAAATCTTCCCTGAAAGAGATTACAGAATTCCATTTGCGAACTCCCATCACTGTATTAGCAACTTGTACAAACAGGAAATTTAGATCATAGATTAGGTAATTAGCAAATGTGAAAGCCTGAAAGAAATATGAAGAAAATCATATCAAGTTTGAGTTATCAAATAACATAACTGAATTTCTCATATATATATATATATATATATATATATATATAATCAAACCCACTCAAATTTAAGGCTTGGTAAAATATAGATGAATCCTAAGTAAAATTTCCAGCATTGATTCTTTAGGCCTGTGAGCCTCAGAATTCCACCACCTCCACCCTGCCCCATTGAACCCTCCTTATCCTCTCCCCCCTAGTTTATTTTTCTTTGTAGCATTCACTCTAATCTGATATACTACATTTACCCATTTTTCTATTTTCTCTCTCTGTAATGTAAACCCCACAGGGTAGGAACTTTGGTCTAATGCAGTCATCACTCTAGCTCAAATGGTAACACAATACCTATCATAAAATAGGCACACAAGAAATCATTCATTCATTCATTATAAACTATATCATTGTCTCACTCGACTAATGTCATGTGACAAGTATATACTGAAAATATGAAAGCTAAGTCTATCTTTTGATTCCTAGCCTGGACATAGTTATGAGATTTTTAAAATTGGGGAAATAATATGTGATTCCTTCTAAACTAAGCAAGGAGACCAAGAATAGATATATGTTCTTTTTACAAATGTGTAATATTATTTCATTCCATCAACAAATAAGTGCCTGGTTAGGGCTGTTAAGGCATGCATTGAACTTAACATTTAGAGGATGCATGGAGGCAGAAAAGGATGGATTCTGGCCTTTAGACATCTAGTTGAGTGTGCTCTGATACTGTAGTAGTGGTAACATGGAATATTCTTCTTGAATTTTTGATGGCAGTTCTAATACCTAACATGATATTTAGCCTTATTTGACCAATAAAAGTTAGTTCAAAAATATCCATTGCATTTATTTTTTTCTTTCCTGAAATAAAATATTTCTGAGGAAACCAAGTCAGAAGATCAATAGGAATATTGCCTGATATATGTTTTAACTTTTATTTCTCTTTTAATTGGAAGAGACTCAATAATTGCATGGGATCATTAGTAAATGTGACATATAGAATGTCATTAGCCAATCAAATAGGACAGGAATGGATTACCTCAGTGAAAACAGCACAAACTGGCAGGTTGAGTGGCCTTTTGACAGGAATGCCAAAGGAAACTTCTGGCCACTTACGATACAATGTTAATAGCCGTGCCACTTCAGCACTGACAGCTCTGAAGTGAGAGGCCACTAATCTTTGTTTGTAATATCCACAGAAGAAGGGAAAAATAAGTATTTCTTCTTAAGCATGGGATAAGCATTAACTGTCTAAAAATCTTGGGAATGTTATACATGTCTGAAAGTCAGAGAAAAAAGAAAACAATGGAAAACAATTCCATTTTTTTCCCACATGAAACAAATATATGATTAAATGGAAAGTAGTTTGGAAGACCAAGCAATTCACTAACCAGTTCTTCTTTGAATAGCTGTATATGTGCTGTAAACAATTTGCATATGAATTTTAATAAATTACAAATTTATTATAACTTTTTAAATAAATATTTAGCACCCTAGCAAGAGTTCTGCTAAGAAGAGTTTCTATGTTTAATTTTTTTTAACCAAGCCAATCATAACACAGCCTTTGCTAGGGAGCTGATGCTTCAGATTTAAAATGGAATCTGTTCATTAGCTCTACATTATTCAGCACTATAAAAAGGAGACATTTTAACAATCCAAGGCTCAATTAGGCATCAACTGCTATCCTGGCAGAAACCTGGCATGTGTCTTGTTCTCAGGAAGTTTGGATGGCGTTATTTACAATTTGTTCCTCAGGGAATGTCTTTTTTAAAAAAGTCTGGTTGCCATCATAACTTATGTACCAACCTCATAATTCCCTACTTGACAGCTCAATTGTACATCTTTCATTTAATTAGATGGCAATACACTGCTGCTTAAATGGCAGCCCTCGCCACTCAGCTTTGAAGAGACAAGGGAAAGAATGTATATTTATGAAATGAATTTACCTAAGAATCAACTTCTCTGAAATTAGTTTAACCTAAAAGCGGGCATTGAAAAAGACAGAGTTAACAGTATCGTTACTATAAAAATGGATTCAAACTTAAAACTTTCCACACTACTGTTCAATATACAGATGAATCCATTTGTAATTATTGTATTATTCTTTCTATTATTATCCATTATTTCACTTGAATGCTTGTTGTTTATTCATGGAATTTGTCCTTTTGTTGGCTGCAACAACTCTAATGATCTGATTTGCCCTTTGGTCCATATAAAATTTCTTCTTTTAGTTACAATATCAGTTCTTTTAAAATACCACTTAAATCCAGAATAGATTAAAATAAGAACTGCCAATTATACTTGATAAATTATATTTTACAAAACCAACTTTATGTCTGAGTCGTGTATAGGGTTAAATTTTAGAAACTAGTTAAATTCTTTTTATTTGTGCAGATTTTACTTATTGTTCCTTTTCCTTTCCTTTTAGTCTTACTTTAGTTCACTAGATGCAGTAATATCTCCCTTGTCTGTGACAATTTCCATTAATATCTCAAAGGCAGCTATTAAGTCTCATTACAAGAAAAGATTATAGAAGGATACTGCATACAATAACAGTGAAGATAAAGACAATAGTCACATTTTCATTTGTTTCTTTGTTCTTAAGATGCAAATCAAACTTGAAGCTCTTTTTAGTCTGCTTTTCTCAGTTTATACTTTCAAGGCTTTTGGAGGAGGCAAAACCTCCACAGTTAAATAAATTCCAGTATTTGGATGATTCCTTTCTCAAAATGCAACAAAGAAATGTACCTACTGTCAGAAATTTGCCATACTTATTACTCGCAAATCTCATTGTCAGGAAATTCAGAAAAACTACTAGCGTATCATCATTTACATAAATTATTTGCAGGAATTAACTGTAGGCTATAATGAAGCTAATTAGTGGTTGTTGCAGAGACACTTTATAAAGCATTCATTATTATCAGCAATAGTCCATCATTCCATCAAAATACTTAAAACAGCAATTCTTAGAAAATTATCTGCACATATCTGTGGAAGATTAGGTATGAGTAAAACTAAGTCAACCCCCCAAGAAATAATATGTCTATGGGTTTGTAACATAAATAGATTCATTTAAAATAAATGTGGCTCATATAAGAGGGCCTTGATATCCAGGGCCTGCGTTAATACTTTTCTTCTATTTGAAAGATATTCAAATATCAATAATCACTATAAAATTTCAACACCAAATGAATTAATTTCCTCTTACAGAACTAAAAAGTGGCTAAATGAGGAGTATATACAGGTCAAGGACTTAACCCTGAATGTCTACAGACAAAGCAGCTTTACCTCTCTATATTCCTTAAATTATGTGTAAAATTTTTATTTCACTTTGAACTTCTTTCTACATTATAGACTCAGTAAGGGCAAAGACATAGTCACTTTGTATATCTATCACCCTCAATAACTAAATGTTGAATTCTATTACCAAACTTAATAAATGATGAAAAGAAAACTTTAAGTTAAATATTATGGCTCGTAGTCAATATTAGTGAAAAGAAATTCTGTAGTAAGTGCTATTTTACCAGTGATATTAAATGCTTATGAGTTTCTATGCTGCAAATTTACAAAAGGAAATATGACTTACCCTAATATACTCCAACCAACGTTTCTTACCTCTTTCTGTCTCAGTGAAATGAGTGCCCCTCCTCCTTCCTATGTCCCGCATGTAGCTTCAATCTCGACTCCTCAGAGACCTTGATCCAAAAGTATTGAACAATACTTGCACTTTCATTTTTCTCACTTCATTGATTCATTCTGGTACACTTAAAATAGCACTCAACACACCCCTACCCCTCTCTGCTCTCGCTCTTCATTGTATAATTTCACCTATGAATAGTTAGCATTTGCTGCTTTTTTGTTTTTTTTCCTAATCACACATTCACGCATCCACCACTTGCTGCTTTCACTATTTTATACCCAAAAGTGCTATTTTTTAAATCAGTATTGGCATTGGCATCACAAATTCGAGAGTGTGAGTTCTGAATGGTTCACCTTCACCCTGCAGTGGCATGCACAACAGAGGTGACCAGCTTTTCTCTCTCCTAGCCAGTATCAAAGTACTCTTCTAATTCCAGGCCTTCAACTTCTCTGACTGCTTCTCTTGCACATAAAGTTTGCTTGCAGTTTTGTTTTCAGGTTGTCTAACATTTGTACTCCTTTTCTTGATATTTCAGTCCACTCTCCTTCCTGACTACAAATATCTTCAAGCACACTTCCCAACTGCCTGCTGTATGTATCTATTTGAATATTCCCACAAATCCTTTTCCATAGAAGCCTTTGTTGCAGATGATGTTAATAGATGTTTCCAACTTACAAATATATATATATATATATAATTAATATGTAGGTATACAGAAAGAGAGGGAGATCTCTTGGCCCATTGTCAAGTAAACTTGAAAAATTCTGCATATTATATCCTTCTTAAGATCTTCACAATTGGATGAGCAGAAGTCTTACAAAGACAGAATCAACAAAATTATTTTGCCCACATTTTCCAAAATGTATTTAATCACAGAATGACTTTTAAAAATATCTTTTAGCGCTTTGTGGAGCATAGTGTTCTGTGGAACACAGTTTTAGATGCCCACTGCCCTAAAACCTCAAGCATGAACTTCTTTGAATTCCTCTCCTCTCCAATCCTGCTCTTCTTCCTTATTTACTATTTTTGAAAAAGTCCTCCAATAATTTCTAACCTTACATATCGTCTTTGATTCTTCCCAGTGCCTAAGCTCTACCCCCAATCCGTTGGTAAATATAGCCTGCCTCTACAGCGTCACCCTGTCTCATCTGTCCCTTCTTCTCTGTTTTTACACTTTAGCATAACTCCTCATGACCTTCATCTGGAATAATGTTTTCAAAAGTTTTTAAATAAAAAACCCCAGCATTCATTATTTTAAGTCCACAGAACATGTTGTTAATTGTATACATCTACCACTCTACTCTTATATTAAGTACATTGTGATATATACATAAAGTAAAAATGTCTCAAAATGAAAATTGCCAAAAAGATAAAAATAATCATTTTCATGGCTGGTTAATTGATCATATCAATAGTGAATCTCCAAGCACAAAAGACATGTAGGGCAAGACTCGTCATTATTAGTGGGGATGAATCTATTTTCAAATAGTCCTGATAATTTTATTTTTTCACTAAATTCTTATCATGCCAATTAGGTCCTAACTAAATTCATAATGTAGCTGAGTAAAAGTGTCACTCTGCCATCCTCTTGTTTTTGTGTTTGCCTTGTTCATAGTATCTTTAATCCAGAGTTTTATTGCAAACATCTCTTTAAGTCTTTTGTACATGATATAAAGGTTAGTTTAGATTAAAAAGACATAATGTAATCTATGTATGCAGTTAATTAGTTACCATATGTTACAGTTAATTGCAATAAGCTTTAAGCTAACTCCCAAATATTTCATGTTTTGTGGAAGCCGCACTCTTCCCAGACAACCAGCATAGCCATCATCTGCAGAGTCAATCAGTACATTATACTAGAAAAACCTAGTTATTTCTTAAATTTCGTATGAAAAGCAAATATAGAGAGAAGTTCTAATATTTCCTCCTATATCCCAATCCATCACCTATTCACCTCCTCCTCGGTATTCACCAACCATATTGCGTATATCTGAAATATTTTCCCTAATACTTGCCATTTTCTGAAAAGTAAAACTCCATGCAGGCAGAGATGATGACTTATTCATTTTATTTTTGATGCCAGTAGTAACATTTGGCATATAAAATTTCTCCATAAGTCTTTGCTACATTATGAAACAATTTAGATAAATTGTCTATCACTATTTTTAAGCTGAAGTATGATTATATCACACACTTTAAACTCAGAGTTTTAAAATTTTATCATTGACTGAAATCTCCTCTTGTATCGTATTTCTACTCATATGAATGCTATCTTTTAATCTTTGACCAATTTTGAATACATTCACCTCCTTGACTTCTCACTGAACTCCTTCATATTTTGTGTTTGTATATTTTTATATATTTAGAATGTAAATACATTTTGTCTTATTCCATCTCTATCATAGAATGACCAGAGCTATGACCTGCAAACAGGTACTTAGCAAATACTTGCTGAATTGAAAATTCATATTATTTTTTTCAGAATTTATCACATTTCACCTAGCATTAAAGTTATTTATATATACGACTTTTACTGAGCCCTTGACTTGAACTTCCTGAGAGCAGTCCCCAGGCATATACATATTTGATCTTTGTTGCCCAAAAGTCCAGCAGAATTCTCTACAGCCAAGTTCTCAATAAATGTTTATTTAATATAATTATGATTAGAGTGATTAACTGGTAAACTCATGGTAAGTCGCACCTCCCAAAATTATAAAGGTATAGAGATAGAGTGTGTTACAGTGTCTTAGTTTTCCAGTGTACCATGACAAATATCACAAAATGGGCTGGTTTAAACAACAGGAATTAATTGGCTCATGGTTTAGGGGCTAGGGGGCTTGCTTCTCCTGGGGTCGCTAGCATTCTGGCTGGCCAGTAATCCTTGGTTTCATTAGCTTTCCCAGAAGAAAGGTCCTCTCCTTTCTTCTCAGGTTCCATTGACTTCCTATTCCTGGTTCCTCCTCATTTCTTTCTCTTACAAAACTTCCAGTAATAGGATTAAGAGCCATCTCATTCAGTTGGTCACACTTTAACTAAAAGTAACATCTTCAAAAGGTCTTATTTACAATGGGTTCACAACCACAGAAACACAGACTAAGACTAAGAACAAGTGTTTGGTCGTACGTAATTCCACCTGCCACGTCCAATATTGTTAGTTTGTCACATGGCAATTAGTCTTCTTTCCAATTCCATTAGGATAGAAGGCATTTCTTAGTAATATTCCCCAAATGTGGTCCATTTTGAAAGTTCTACAATATCCCTATTGAATTAAAATGAAACCACTCTATTATTATTAAATGTATCAAATACTGATTACTATGTCTTCAGTGCAGCTATGGTTCAGGTCCCAGAACATATATTCTGTGTTAGCTGAGATGTATTGGCAGTCTTTTAATCCCAGACACTAATCTTCAGAGAATGGGAAGCAGATATTATGCTATAAAATGGTCTACCACCTACATGGGTCTTACAGGCCCAAATTTACTTCTAAGAGTAAAGATAGGAAATATTCAGGGTTCGGGTTTTTTAAATTCAACAACATTTGTTTTAAATAATGTATTTCATTCTAGAAATAGAAATGTTTACAAGAGCAGAAATTTATATAAAGGCAGACTTATCTAATGGATGGTAGTAAATGCTCAATAAATATTGACATAAATGAGAATGAGAAATATGCTCAATTCTTTCAAAATAAGGTAAGTTATACAGTAGGAATTATGGAAAGTGCTTTACCATTGAGTGTTATCAGCTGTTTAAATTATAAGATGTCCCTCTTGTAAAATCTTACATATTTCTGAGTTATGCCTATTTCCCCTGTAAAATACACAAAATCAAAACAAATCTAACTAAACTTATGGGCTGTAAAAGCATTTCAAATCAAAATCATATGAAAGAGTTTGATTCTTAAAAATCAGAATTTAGCTGTTTAAGTACTGTATGACATAACACCATGGTTTCAACATTAAAAATGACCATCATAATATAGAATTGGGTGCAATGTGAATTATTCTTCACACTTTGCAGAAAGTTTTAGCTATCAGAATGCCATGCCATCTTTAGAGCAAGATCTCACTACAACAGTGTCCCTCTTAATGACCCTAAAATTCATTCAATGGTAGCTGTAAAGAGGTTCCATTTCTTTTTTCTCTCTCTCTTCCTTGAGAAGATATAGTGGACAGTATTAAGCCAATGGTTCAGATGGACAATAAATGAGTTGGGTAGGAGGCAAAACCATAGAATAATTTTATTTTACTAACCATCTTTTTCACCTTTGAAATCTATATTTGATGGAAACAGATTTTCCCAATTTTCATCGCTACTACTCATAATAGTTATTAAAAATAATAATGTTCAACTATTCAATTATTTACACATTAATTTTTCCAAAATCCAGTTTCTATTGGCTCAGTTTACAGTAAAGCAACTATAGGTCAGACTCTCTTGTGAATATTTTCAAAATAAATAGCTGTAGAAGTCATATTTGTATACCATATACATCCGTTCAAACATTTTTTGAAAGGCACATTTGCGGGCATCTTCTTTTATGCAAATTATCCAAATTTCTATGGATTTGGTTTCTCAAATGAACTTAACTTTGTTAGAAGTATTCAATTTTGATCCAAAGAAAAGAGCTGAGTATCCTCATTTCCAAATATTTTTCTCATGATGATAAAAAGTCAAAATCTAAAAGATATTCGATTTTGAGGTACCTATGGCACTAGAAGTAGGTAAAACACCAGTGAAAGAACCCAACTTTTTCTGAGACCTCTCTTATTCTGTTCTCTCTTATTCTTTCTTATTCTCATTCTCCAGCCTCCCCCACCTGAACTTCTAAAAGCAGCAAAAGTAACTCTCTGCTTGCCTTCCAGTAGAGGACATTGGAAAAATTAGAAGTAAAGGGTTAGAAGTAAAGGATATGAACAATAATTTTAAGCACACGGTTGGCATGTTTGAGTGAAAAATAATGAATCGCTTATGAAACATCTGGAACTAAGACATATTTTGCATGCAACCAAAATCACTTTGCACAACAAGACTGATCTCATCTTCAGAAAAGGCAAATTCTCAAGAGAGTAGCCCAAGATCCAACATGGATTACTTCAGGAATAAGGAGTCAGCACGAATGGCCTAAGGATTAGTGCTTTCTGTAATATGATAAGAGCGTGACAGTGTCAGAACTGTTTAATATGGCATGATGTTTCCCTGGAAGGAAGGCAAAGAAAGATTGTATTGCATCTAGGGGAATTACAAAGCTGTAAATTACACTGTTTCACATCCATTGCTGTTAAATACCAAGTTTCTGATTAACAGTCATAACTTTATTTTGTTACCAGGGTATATTTCTAAAACACGAAAGAGGCACTTTTAGGTGAAAACATGTTTATGCAGACCTAAGAACAAAAAAGAAAATCAAGGTATCACAAACGTGATGTATGATTTAGCAGTGAGGAAAAACTAAATTTTCAGTAAGATAAAGTGATTTATATTTGTATTTTACCTGTTTTCAATCCATTGTGTTACACTTAAAAGTAATAAAAATCTAACATGTTCCTGATCCTGAAAATTCTTTCCAGAAATCTTGAAGAAGTCATTAATAAAGTGTGACCCTGTGATTGTATTATAACAGCATGTGCCCACTTGAATATACATCTCTTGCCCCTCATCACACCAGAGTTGCTTCTGTTCATTTAAATTGACAGAGGTTTGTCTTTGGTTTTATTCCATCATTATTTTGGAATCAAAACAACCACTTGATTGCCAAAAGCATTTCATCTCTTTGATCTAATGGTGCTGCAAAAGTGAATTCATGGTATAATCCACCATCCAGGCAGCTCTTTAGAAGGTCACTACATTTTTGTTATATAAAGGGGTCAAATGGGAAACTGTAGGAGAACCACATAGCACACTTGAGGCGGCTTCAAGTAGAGCAAAGAACATAGATTGAAATTGGGTAACCATGTATCCAAATCTAGGTTTGGCCGCTGATGTGTTTTGAAAACCTAGAAACTAGATCTCATATTTCACTCTTTACTGAAATTGATACCTGAGATGTCAAAGATTTAAGCACAAAATCTTACAGCATGGAATTATTAGAAGAAAAAATATTGTGTTTCTATTGTTTTTCTATATATAATATGTTATATATAGATATATAGAAAGTCTAACTAGAGAAGAAAAACTCATTGAGCCACTACCCAGTAAAAATAGATGATTGTGATGATGCCAAAGTCCTAGTACCCATTCCTAACAGTGTGCTGGTAAACATTTAGCAGCTAGTTTCCCCAAGAAAAAAAACAACTGAAAAGCTCTGATTTGTAGTGTTTACTGATTTTCATGGTGTAAATACTCTCACCATGTTCATTTTCAAGTTACCAGCGGTTGACAGCTATTGGGGAAATTCCAGAAAATCTGATGGTCAGCTCTTCCAGAACCACTCCAGCTTTCAACAGCAGTGAGCACAGCGCCCTCCATCTATCCAGAGTTAACCACTCTCCTGACATTGGTGATTAGCAAGTACTTGCTTTTCTTTTTAGTTTTGCAACGTACACATATGCTCTTGAAAGCTAAAGAGTTACTTTCCCAGTTGAGTTTTTCTAGATTGGGCCTACAATGAAAAATGCTCCTGTGGATATTTTTATGCAAATGTCCTGGTGCACATGGGCACGAATTTCTCTAGGGCATATGCTAAGAAGTACAATTAGTAAATATTACCAAACAGTTGTCCAAATAAGTTTACTGATTTACAACCCTACCCACAGTGGAAGAATTTCTGTTGCACCAAATCATCATCAACAATTGGGGCTTTCAGATATTTATTTTTTTGCTAAGAGTGAGGGTTGAATTGATATCTCATTGTGGTTTTAATTTTTATATTTCTGATTATCAATGAGGTTGATCTCTGAATCTCCATTTTTGTTTTAGAAATGCTTGTACAAATATTTTCCCATTTTAAAATTGGCTTTGTGTTTTTCCTAATGATTCAGTATGCATAATTCTTTACATATTCTGAATACTAGTATTTTTTCTGTTATATGTTTTACAAATATCATCTTCTACTTCGCGCCTTATCTTTTCAATTTCATTATTGCAATTTTGATGAATAGAAGTTCCTAATTTTTCACAATTTTCCTTGGTGTTTTAAAAAATCCTTTGCTGCACTAACAGGAAATTACTAGTCTCCTAAGTTATTTCCTAAAGTCTGATAGTTTTGCTTCTCATATTTAATTATTTAAACCACTAGGATTTGATTTTTTGTTATACTGTGTGGTTCAAGGTGCAATTTCACTTTTCTTCCATGTGAAAACTTAAATGTCAGTAATTGTTTTCATATATAGTAATTTTGATTAACCCTTCAATATTTAGCCCTTTAATTCTCCCATCTCACAAATCTTCTGTCTGGATTTGTAACTTTTATGCCTGGAGTATATCACTGAGAATTTCCTTCAACTAGGGTCCAATGGTGGCTGTGGTATGCTAAATTACATACCCCAGAAAAACATGTTTTAATGTTAATCCCCATTCTTGTGGGTATGAACTCATTCTAAAGAGGACCTTTTGAAGATGCTATTTTTAGTTAAGGTGTGACCAACTGTATCAGGATGGGTCTTAATCCTATTACTGGAGGTCTTATAGAGGTTACAGGTAGAAAGCCACCAGGGAGGAATGAAAGCTGGAAGCCGATGGCACCAGAGGCAAAAGGAGAGCACACCATTGCATGCATTGCCACGTGACAGAAAAGCCAAGGACCTAGGATCACCAGCAGCCAGCACCAAAACACCTCAGTCTTTTGGGACAATCATCTTCCTGATGCCTTGATTTTGGACTTCTAGGCTTAACCAGTTGTTAAGTCCAACTCATGGATGGTATTTGTTTCAGCAGCTGGGAAACTAAGACTGTGGTCAACTCTGTTTCCATTTATCTGAAAATGTCTTTATTTTATACTCATTCTTTAAAGATACTTTTGCTTGTTGTAGGATTCAAAATTCACATCTGTTTTTAATTTACTGTGTGGAGAAGTCAGCTGTCTGTTGCTTCTTTGAAGGCAATGTTTCTTCTCAGGCAACTTTCAATATCTATTCATCTATGATATTCTTCAGCATCCCACTGATGTATTTAAGTACACATTGATTTTTATTTTCCTGCTTTAAATTTTTTGGGCTTTTAAAGTCTACATAGTATAGAATATTCTCAGATATTTTCTCTTCAGATATTGCCTCCACCCCATTCTTTCTCTTCTCTCTGAAATTCGGATTAGATATGTGTAATAATGTCACATGCAAGCCTCTTCATTTGTTAATCTCTCTTCTATATTTTCCACATCTCTTTTTCTGTGCTACTTTCTGAATGGTTTCTACTAACATATGATCCAGGATACTCTACCTATATCTAATCTACTTTAAAACTCTTTATCAATTCCATTTTTAAATTCAATCATTGCATTTTTATTATTTATAGGATTCTATATGTTGGAATATTTTTCAAATTGCTTAGTGACTTCTATGGAGTTTCCTGTTCCCCAAAGATATTTCCTTTTCTTTTCTTTTCTTTTAATGTAAGTGTAATGGTTTGAGTTTGAATTAATTATGAATTCCAAAAATATAAATTAGATTATGTTTGTAAGCTCATCTGTTCGTCTGGGCATGATTAAGTTATGAGTAGGGCGTTAATTGCCACGTCAGTGAGAGTTGAGCCCCACCCCTCGGTGGGGGTGGTCTCAAGAGAAGCAGAGAGGAGATTTGGAGAAGGAGATTTGAAAAGCAGTTCTGATGTTGGAGTGAGCCGATCGCCGGATAGGCTACAGCTGTCCTTGTGGAGAGAAGCAATGCAGAGAGTCTCATAGTCTTCAGCTGAACTCGTGAAGGAAACAGAAGCTAAGCCCGGAGAGAAATGCAGCCCCGGGAACAAAGGAACCCGGAAGCCTGAACCCTGGAGGCGTCGGCAGCCATCTTGCTCCAGGACATGGACTTTGGTATGGGAAGAAATTTATGCTTTGTGGCCTGGTAACTGTAAGCTTCTACCCCAAATAAATACCCTTTATAAAGACCGACCAATCTTTGGTATATTTCAAAAGGCACTCCTGTGGCTGACCAAAACAGTAAGCTTCTCAGTTTCTTTACGAAAAATCTTTTGGGCCTAGGATAAAGTTTCTTTCCTCCAGAAGGGATTTGAGTTGGCTTTATGTAAGGCACTTGGAGACACTAGAAGCCAGGGATCACTTTAAGCACATGGCTTGAGATATTTTGGTGCCATCCAGGTGATACAGTTAGGCTGCACATCCACGTAAGGACTGGCTAGTCCTTACAGTTTCTTGTGGATTTATCCTCCCTGCTTTGCTCAGAATGTGGAAGGTAGCCTTTGGAGTCCTGCCTTAAGAGGGGAGAATCTTCCATTTACTTCCCACCTTGAGCCATTGCAGGCTTTTCTTTTCTGCCTTCTTCTCTTTTTCTCCCAACAAAGTCATGGAAACTGGATCCCAGCTTCTCCTGGGGCAGAAAGAACATATGCAATATTGCCTTACCATCTGAAGTCATTCTTCCACGTAGATCTTGGTCTGGTAATTTCTTACTACTATGTTCATGATTTTACACATTTAAGAATATTTTTGAAAACATTTTAACTAGCACATTTAAGAATTCTTAATGGGAGAGTTTATCCAAATGCCTATTGAGGCAAAAAAGCACAAACTTTAAAAAATAATCTTGAAAATAAAAAAAGATTTCTCTAATTATGACCTGAAACCCAAAGTTGAATCAATTAGACTTACATATAAATTTAAATATTTCTGCACAAAAAACAATTACAAAGAGTAAAAGTGCTTAATGGATTATTAGATGTAGTGAAATACATATATACATGAGAAACACTTACAAAATTAATAAGTTCTTTATGAAGAAAGGATATTATCTGGAGTTTTACAAAAGAAGAGGAAGAAAGAGATAGAGAAAAAAGAAAATGTAAAATATATGCCTAACTTTGCTCATTATTAAAACAATGTAAATTAAAAATGAGTAACATATGTATCAGATTGGCAAAAATTTTAAAGTGGGAAAAAGGTACTCTTATGCCTTGCTTCAGAGGTATAAATTTGTACAAAATTTTGCAATGAAACTTAAAGATAACAATCAAACCGATCAACGCACTCTACTCTAAGTTAGCATTTACCTAGCTTCTTCTCCTTTTCTTTTTTAGGGTAGGCAAAAGAGTAAAGAGTTTAAGAAACAAGAAAATGAGAAAAGTACACGGTCTGAGGCATGGACTGTGGGCGTGCTGCAGAATGAGGTGAACCCCTTTATTTTTAAAGAAGCTTTAGATTACATAAATGTTATATCGAAAATATAGGGGATTCCTATATACCTGTCTCTCTCCCCCTCCCACACTTTCCTGCAATAACAACATCTTTCATTAGTGCGGTACTTTTGTTACAATTGATGAAAAAATATTGAAGCATTCCTACTAAGCATCATCTATAGTTTACATTATGGTTTACACTTTGCACTGCACAATTTTATAGGTTTTGATAAAATGTGTAATGGCATATATCCGTCACTGCAATATCATGCAGAACAATTGCAATGCCCCAAAAATGCCCCACTTAGCTTCTTATTTTAGAAATATATCTTGTAGATACTGGTACAAGTGCTAAAAGACATATACATTAGAATATTTTTGTAGCCCTGTTTATAACAGGAAAACAAAAACTGTCAACTTAAATGACCATTTGAATGAAATAAGTAAATATATTATGGTTCTGCATGTAAATAGCATAGAATAGAATATTATAAAAACATGGCTAGCATTACTAGGAATAAATTATCTTTTTGTGTTCTAATATGGACTGACCCCAAGATATAGTGCGTTCTTTTAAAAAGCAAGACATTACATGTATAAAATGGCCTAATTAAATACAAAATCTAAAAGGGTCCATAAGAAACTGTTAACAGTGGAAATATCTGCCAATGAGACTAGGTTCCTGGTGGGGAAAAAGAATCTTTTCACTGTAAATCCATCCACATTGTGGGAATGTTTTTTACCATGAACGTGTATTGCATTTATAATAAAAATATATTGGAGAAAAACCAGAAATGTAGGAAATAATTTATGCACATAAATGTTTACTGTATTTACAAAATAAAATTATTGAAAAATGTTTTCATAGTTTAAGTAAATTATGGTATTTCACATGTTGTAATATCATGCAATCATAAGTAATCATGTTTTCAAATAACATTTGATAGCATGAAAAGTGCTTATGATGAAATGTGAAAAAAGCAGGGTACAAACACACACTTATACACATATATATACATATACATATATGTATATGTATAATTTGGCTTTAAAAAGAGAAAATACACACACATATATATCTTAAGGGAAGATATATTCCGAAATGTTAACAATATTTCTTGCTTATTTTTCTTAATTCTCCCTTGCAATTTTCTCTATTTCCCAAGTAGTTTTCTATAATCAAATATTCATTATTTCAATATTATGTAGAAAATAAGACTATTACAAATGTGAGTGACTGTATATAAAGGCTCAGATCCATTATAGAGGGCTCAATAAAAGTTAGTTCTGTCCCCCTAGAAAGCATCATTGGTATGTTTTTAACCATTATAAAAACATACAAATAACAATAGAGCAAAAGGTAAGTTATATAATAGGACAGTTGCATATTTAGAGCTTCTACTATAAAACCCAGGCTGATGCAAAGTCCTGACCTAGGAAGAGTGATTTTTACCTACTTGGAATTATGATTCATTTGTTGTCATTATAAAAACAAAACAAAACAAAACAAAAAAAAACAGCAGAAATCTGTTCAGTATCCAGAATGAACATGAAGAAAATATGAACGAGGTAATGAAGGGAATATAAGATAGTAAGTAATAAGGACCATTTCAAAGAAGAATGGTGCATGTTTCTTCTAAAGGAACAATATAATTGTTTTCTCCATGCCAAAGAAAGGGAATGAGAATTGAAAGCTATCAATTTAGTGCATTTGTTTTCTTCCCAGGATATGTCATCTCTCTCCACTAACCTTCTTTCTCTCTCTATTCTCTCTCTCTCTCTCCCTTTTTTCTTTCTCTTTCTCCCCTTTCATCTACTACTTTCTCTCTTTCTATCTAGTTCTCTCATTTTTGTCTCTTTTTACTGAGGGAAATCTCCTAAGTGAAACTAAACTTTTGTCAATTATTTTTCATTACAAGGACTAAGTTTCCTCTGACAAAATTAAAGTAGCTTTGTTTACTATTTTTCAACAAATTGCCTGAAACATTTAGTTTAATTCATTTGCTGCTGTAAGCATGTATAATTTTTCAAGTGTTCAAGAAAGAACACTCTTCTTGAGTATTTTTAATTACATCTAGTTATTTTCCATGAATTCTAATATGAAATATCATTAATCATAAATTTTGATAGCTCAGTTGTTTTTCATGCAGAGAAAATTTTTGAAGCTTAATGTTTATATTCTATTACTGCTTCTGAGAGATTTTAAAAGAACAAATATACACACCTGTACTAGTCAGCCAAAGGAGTGCTGATGCAAAATACTAGAAATCAGTTGGTTTTTATAAAGGGTATTTATTTGGGGTAGAAGCTTAGAGTTACCAGGCCATTAAGTATAAGTTAGTTCCCTCACCAAAGTCTATCACGACATGCTGGAGCAAGATGGCTGCCGATGTCTGCCAGAGTTCAGACTTCCCGGGGCTCATTTCCCTCTGGGCTCAGCGCCTCTGTTTTCAGTTCTAATCATAATTTAATCAATTAAAAGTCATACCTCTGACAGACCAGTTTACAAACATAATCCAATATCTATTTTTGGAATTCATAAACAATGTCAAACTACTACAACACCTAAGAGGAAAGGTCTATTTTAAGTATGAAGAGGGTCCAAAGAGTTTTTGACAGCGATGTCCCTGAGACAAGCAAACCTGAAAAATTTCTGACCCAGGTCATGAAGTTTTGAGATTGGTTTCCTTGCTCACTGTGACAGGAATTTCCTTACTGTTAGAAATGCCTGCAGAAATACTGATCCAAAAATCACATTTCATATTTAAATAATAAAAGTTTAATTTTATACTTTCCTTGAGAACATGGGAATTGTTTATATTTCTTATATATTCCCCAGTGTGTACGTTGTAATTGGTCCATAGATTTTGAACAAATAACTTCCAGAGTTGAATTAATTATTTAATCTACCTTTCTCCATTATCTACATTTTGCCACTTTCAAATATTTTGAACCATCTAAAATTAAATATATATTCATTTTTATCCTATTTCATAATCATATTCTCAACTAAGGCTTATCATTGCCTCAAATACTCACTAAAAGTTCATGTAATACATGAATTCATGAATAAGTAGAAGTTTTTAAAATAAATGAATAAATAAATAAATGAATGAAGGATAAATTGGAACTTTGAAATAACAGAAGACAGCAATATGATCCTCCAGTTAGTGACTTTAAAAATAATAATTTGAAAAAAAAACAGTAGGGTCTGGTTACTATCTGCAAAAAAACATTTCTAGATGCAGTCGTGAAAGAAAAAAAATTGCTAGATTTATTAATTATTTTCTTCTAAGACTAAACTGCAAATGACTTATTTTAATTCATTGTCCTGGGATGGGGGTGGGGTGAGTTTTAGGATAATTTTGAAACTGATTGGAGCATAAAAATAAATTATCTATGTAGCACTCAATTGTTCAGCTAAACAACTTTTTAAAATTAATCTGCAAACCATTTATTCTATGGCTATGTGTACATGATTCTCCACAAAGGGTTACTTGATATGGCAGAAGTGTATGTAAGGCAAATATTTGAAAATGGCATATTCTTTTAGAATTATGACCTTCATTCTATAACAATTTAAAACAATTTGTTAGCATATATTCCCTCTTTAGCCCGTTATAGTTATTATATTTGGTTATCAGAAGAGTTTATTAAAATATGTTCATAGCTCTAAAATTGATTTGCTGTAAAAATATAAGATAAATTATAGTAAACCTTGGCTATGTAATGCTTATGTTCATTTGTCATACATTACAGTCAAAGATAAGAATAACATATAAGAAGATGTCTATATTTAGGTATAAAGAGGGTAATTATCTTTAAAAAGAAGGAAATAATAATATGTAACAAGTTAGAATGATTTAAAGGAGTTTACTAAGAAAACATATTGTGGCAGTTTGATATTATTGATGAATTCCAAAAAGACATATAGATTATGTTTATAAATTAGTCTCTTCCTCAGGGCATGATACCCTTTGACTGAATTAAATTCAAAGATTACATTTACTTGTTTAAATTAAGATTTGGACTTTGATTCGGCCATGTCAGTAGGTCATTGATTCCTTGCCGCCTCCCCTTCCCCTGGAGGGCACACATTCACAAGAGAAGAACACAGAGGAAGAGGGACAGCTCAGTAGACATGGCAGAGGCCCCAGGAAGAGAGATGAGCCTGACAGTCTACAGCCGATCTTGTGAAGAGGCCAGAACAGCTGAGCTCAGAAAGAAATGAACCCTGGTGAGAGAGAGAAGCCTTATGCCAGCCTACAGCTGAGATCGGAAGAACCTGGGACCATGGAGCATTAAGAGAAGAAAGGCTGAACCCTGACAGGCATCACCCACTATCTTGCTTCAACACATGGCCAATAACTTTGGGTGAGAAAGTACCTCTTACGGTACCTTGAGTTGGACTCTTTAGGGCCTTGTGACTGTAAGCTTCTACCCCAAATAAATACCCTTTATAAAAGTCAACACAATTCAGGTACTTTCATCAGCACCCCTTTGGCTGACTAATACACAAATCTATAACTGTGGCTTTTGAGTATTAAAGATCTTTCATTTCTCTATAAAGAAAATACAATTAACATAAAAATTTCAGATGTCACCTTAGAATTTAAAAACATTAGTATTTATAAGTATTTTAGACATCTCAGCAGGAAAAGTATAGAGTTAAGCAGATGTGCTAGTTTGATTCCAGAGCAACTTAATGATTATTTTTTAAAATAGCTTCTTAATCAAATACTTTTAAATTGTTGCAAATTTGGGGTGAGGGAGAATGTTTCGCATATATGTAAACAATATTTTAGATAATATTAAGAAATAAAAGAAGCAGGACCCTATCATGCACTGAGACAATTCAACATTTTGAGAATTGAACAATTGATCAGGTCATAGAAGTCTCATTGTGTATACAATATGTCTTTTCATATAACCCATCAAAGGTTTCCTTTTAAGGGAAAAAACAAAGACAATTTGCAATTTTATTGTGAAATTTTTGAGAAGATCTTCTTAGAGGACTACATTAAGGTGATTCTGTTCTTGACTTCTGGAAAAGGAGGGCTGCTTTCTCAGGTAAGTAAAAAGACACCAATGATGAATGAGTGCCCTATATGATAAGTGTAAACCTAGCAGGATTTCACTTTAGAATCTCAGTACAGGTGGATCTTTGTTAATGTGACTTGTGTCAACTGTTTTTTAACTTTTGGGAGCAAACAAAAAGAAAATCAGCCATAAAGCAGAAAAACTCACCTGGGACTCTATAAACTCTGCTAAAACTCAAAGCTGCTTGGATCTGTAAAGAAAAAAAAATCCCTTTAACTGAACAGATTATTTTTTTTAAGCTTAGACAGTAATTTTTCCAACATCAAGTAAAAGAAAGAAAACAATTACTCTTTTATAATTATTGTTTACGAATTAAGTAGGGGTGAATAAGGAAGAATTACTTTTGCAACAGATCTTACTGTATTTACAGATTTCATAGAAAACTGAACTTTAGATTTTGCCCCCCCAAACCATGATGTTTATCAGTTTTCTCGTGCCTTACATTAATATTTACTAATAATTATGTTTGTTTAATGTGCAACCATTTTGTTAATCTCATTTACCAAGTGCCTTGAATCTTTAGAGCACTGTACAAAGCATCTAGGCCAAACTTAAAACCTGGTTATTGTTATATAGATTATAATTAGCAAAGCAAAGTGATACTCTTAGAGACTCATACTCTTGGTTTGGTGGCTTCTGTTTTTGATACCTCAGTCATTTTCAAGTAGCAAATGTGTCTAACAGCTAAGCCAAGAAAAGTAACTGTTATTACCCAGTACTGGAACATATTAAATGCTACACAGTGTCTTTTCAGATACTTTCCGAAAGTGACTTAGTACATGGGAGACAAAAATTCTCGGGGGTTAAAGTACCATAAGATTATTAGTATATTGGCCATTCTTTTAGGAAGTAAGCCAGCCTAAGATTTCCTTCTAAAACCACAATTGAATCAAATTAAATTTTCTAAATATTGTGTTATTATTATCACAACCCTTGCTTTTCTAACCCTTAATAAATGCTAATGGAAAAGTCACCACAGATGCTTATCTCACAAGCCTAACTTTTGCAAACTAAAGAACTCCTGGAAATCATATATATTTTTTTATTGTGCAAAATTCAGAGGTATTTTTAATTCTTAAGTCAAAGTATCAAAATGAAATTCCCTGATACCGAAAACTATTTTTAAACCAACTGAAGGAACTGAGAACTATCTTTCTCTATCTCTAAGGTTTATCCAGCATACATCTGAATGCTGTCTAAGCTACTCAACTACTTCACTGTAATTTGGATAATTTTGCTTAAACGTTAATGTAACAACAATCCCTTGTCATGCAATGTACTGAGGAATTCTTCTGAAAATAGATAAATAATAATATCCTTTCTAATTTTATATTTATCATGACAAAAGGTGAAAATTTTAGCCTTAATACTTCAAATATTGGAG
Source organism: Chaetophractus vellerosus (assembly GCA_004027955.1). NCBI lineage: Eukaryota > Metazoa > Chordata > Mammalia > Cingulata > Chlamyphoridae > Chaetophractus > Chaetophractus vellerosus. Next base: position 150 of record PVKH010005792.1, on the reverse strand, counting down.
GCTTTGAAAATGAATTGCTATAACTCTTCATACATATTCCCTTTTTCATCATAATAAAATCTTTAGCTCTCTACTCTAGGTTGAAAATCCATAAAAAATAGTCCTTATGTCACTCTCTTTTTGGCAATGCTAAAATTTTGCTTTCATCTG
>PVKH010005791.1:0-21702 GCA_004027955.1 Chaetophractus vellerosus | reverse complement strand
AACGTGGTACATACATACAATGGAATATTACACAGCTGTAGGAAGGAATAAAGTGCTAACATATGGGACAACATGGATGAATCTTGAAGACCTTTTGTTGAGTGAAGCAAGCCAGACCTTGAAGGATGACCAGTACATGACTTCATTGATATGAATTAAGGCAATTGAGCAGTCTCAGAGAGCTATTGTCTGTAAGATAGGTTTACAAGAAATAGAAAGAGAAGAGAAGTTTGTGAGCCATCACTCATATGGATGTAATCTATGGTAAAATGATAGAGTGTAGTTGTGTATGGAAGGGATATGACAGGTGGGTAGTGATATTATTGGCTTGGTGATACAGGTTTGACAGGTGGGTAGATTGGGAATGGTGGGTTAGAAGGTCCAGGATACTGGGGGTAGTGTTGGGAGAAGTAACAGATGAACACTGGGGATTTGTGGGTATGAGGTTGAAAGTACAGAGGAGGGAATGCTCTTATGGCAATATGTCAAGGAAGGGTCACTGGTTTAGGATGTTGGTTGGGGGGGAATTCAGGACAGAGTGCACCTGGAGCAGGCTTCTAGGGAGTGTATGAGTATTCATTCTGTCATAATGTGTTGTATCAGTGGGTGGAGACCAACATAATGAGCAGGAAGAAGTTAGACTCCCATTTTGGGAGGTCTGAATTGTTCAGAGATAGAAGGCAGGAGTCTCTCAAGAACAAGGGTGGTTCCTCATAGGGGGGCCAAACCAGTGTGTCAAGACCACTAGTTGCATGTAACCATGAATCCTGTCATCCAACAAGTCAAGCCAGAGGTTCAACATGGGCCCTGGGGGGATGGGGTGGGAGGAATAGAATTCATCAATCAGGGGGTATTTAGTGGTTAGTGGAAATGTTCTTTATTGCCATAGAATGATGGACACAGGACATGGTAAATATCATCAAAATCTATAAGAGTTCAGTCTAAAATGTAAACTCTAGTGTAAACCATTGACAATGTTTAGTTCCTATGTTTCACTATTTGTATATCACTTATAACAATGCTAACATCCACATATAAAAAAGGTATTAATATGGGTGGAGGAAAGGGGGAGGATGTTGGGTATATGTGAGTCTCTTGTGTTCTGAGTGTGACTTTGTTGTGACCTAAAACTTCTTTGAAAACAAAATGAAAAACAGTGAGACACTGGGGAATGAGAGGGGGAAGGGGCCACGGTCCAGACTGGATGCCAGATATTGCAGTGATGTAGGGCAAAAGGTCAAAAAAATTTTTTTTATTTTCCATTTTTTAATATCCCAATCTTTTAATTATATTTTATTTTTATTTTTTAAGAATGTTTATGTATTTTATCTCATATTTAAACATTACTATTCCATTTTCCTATTGATTATACTCAGCTATTGTAGTGTCTTCATCTTGAAGAATCTTTGGATCACAGAAGGTTACAATGGGGTCAGGGTAGGATCATTGTTGTGGGGTGTCAGGGATGGGGAATGCATGGGAGGAAGTTCACATGAGCATACATATAAGGTATATAATAATGTTCAAATGTTTACGGGGCATTGTCACAGTAGGTGGAGAATCACTCAATAAATAAGAGAATACTGAATTCCCATCCTGGAGAGCTCTGCCACATTCTCTAAGGGAACAGCAACAGTCCCCCAAGTGCAGGGGCAGTGACTGGCAAAGGAGGATGATGCAGTGATGGTCCCTTGATATTGATTACTAGCCTTGTGAGTCTTTGCTTTTGAAATTGAAACTTAGCCTAAGGTTGTCTCCTGAGAGCCTCCTTGTCTCTCAAATGTGGCCGTCCCTAAGTCAAACTCAGCATGTAAAGGTATTGACCTTCCTCCCAGCATCTGACATGATTCCCAGGTATGAGCTTTCCTGGCACAAAGGGATTACTACCAAGCCCCAACTGACAATGCAACTGGAAACAGACCTTGAATAAAAGGGAGAAAATATAAAGACAAATGAGTTTATATGGCTAGGAGACTTCAAAATCAGTTGGGAGGTCATCTCAGAGTTAAGGCTTACACACATCTCAGTAGGATCTCAGAATTCCAAAGTGGATATCACCCCAAATAGTGGGACTCTTGAGGGTTCTGGAGACACCCAGGTCCTATGTTAGTGCAAATTACTCTGGAGTTTGGTGCCTTGCCAGGTGGCCCTACTTTGGAGTTTCTGCTCCTGAGAGTGACAGAGTTGGACACAACTAAGTCTTCCCTGCACATGGACCATCTGTCCCTTCTATTCAAACCTATAGTTGGTGCTGGAGTTTATAGGTGTACATTCAGAGACATGAGTCTTTGTGCTGTCCATGTGCCAGGTGGGCTCGGAACCTTGGTGGAGCAGCATCTCCTACTCTACAGATGATTGGACTCACCCAGGACAACTGGTGGGGAGATGATGGACAATGGCTACCCCAAGGAATGTAGAGAGTCTGCAGTTGCAGGCAGGATAATCCCATCCATCTTCCCCATGGTATATAAAACCCCTTTCAATTGGATTTGGAGTGAACGTCACCATCCCAGACTCCTCAGGCTGGGGGAAGAGGTCTTGACTAGAGTGGACTTACTGGTGTTCTACTATAGACATATTGTGATTCAAGCAATGGAAGAAATTACAACATTGATGTGGACTCATTGGCCACTGGAGGCTCTGGGGCCAAGGAGAAGGAAAAGCAGTTGTAATACAGGAGTTTTTTTGGACTTAGGAACTGTCCTGAGTTACACTGCAATGACAAATACTGGCCATTCTATATCATCATATAACATGCAGAACCATGTGGGTTAGAGTGTGGTCTACAAGGTGAACTATGGTCCATGCTTAATGGCAAAACCCTATGATGTGTTTATCGATTGCAATGAATGTGCCACACTAATGAAAGATGTTTATGAGGGAGGTTGTGGGAGATGTGGCATGTGGGGCATATGGGAATCCCTATATTTTTTGTGTAATATTTATGTACTGTATTAGTCAGCCACAGGGGTGCCTTTTGAAATAAAGCAACAATTGGTCAGTCTTTATAAAGGGTATTTATTTGGGGTAGAAGCTTACAGTTACCAGGCCACAAAGCATAAATTTCTTCCCTCACCAAAGTCCACGTGTTGGAGCAAGACAACTGCTGACATCTCCAGTGTTCAGGCTTCTGGGTTCCTCTGTTCCTGGGGCTGTGTTTCTCTCCAGGCTTAGCTTCTGTTTCCTCCACCAGTTCAGCTGTAGACCATGATGCTCTCTATGCTTTTGCCTCTCTCCACAAGGCCAGCTGTAGACTATCATGTGAATGGCTCACTCCAACATCAGTACTCTGTCTCAAAACTCTGCTTCTCCAAATCTGTGTCTTTTGTCTAGTTTTGTATATTTGAGGCCACACCCACTGAGGGGTGGGGCTCAACATCCCACTGACTTGGCTGTTAACACCTCAATCATGCCCAGATTAGGAGATCAGTGTACAAGCATGATTCAATTTATACTTTTGGAATTCATAATTACATAAAACTGTCAAACCATTACATGTACCTAAATATCTTTTTAAAAAAATTTTTAAAAAGAATATCACATGACTTAGGGTATGATATTACCTTGAAATTTTGTAATAAACTGGTCATTATAACTTCCAAAAAATAGAAAATCAATGTCATGCAACACATAAAGAGAATGAAAGAAAAAAATGCACATGATCATCTCAATATACAGAGGAAAGCCATTCTACAAATATAGCACCCTTTCCTGATTAAAAACACTGCAAAGGATAGGAATTGATGGAAACTTCATCATCATAATAAAGGGTATGTATGTAAAACCCACAACTAACATCATATACAATGTTGAAATCCCAAAAACTTTTCTGCTAAGATTGGGAACAAGACAAGGATTCCCACTACCACTGCTCCTACTTAACATTGTGCTAGAACTATTTGCTTGAGCACTTAGGCAAGAAAAAGGTATAAAAAGCATCCAAATTGGAAATGAAGAAGTAAAAATTTTACTATTGCCAGAGGACATGCTCTTACACATAGAAAACCCTGAGAAATCCACAATAAAGCTTTTAGAGCTTATAAATGAGTTCTGTAAAGTCACAGGTTATAAGATAAATGCACAAAAAAACAGTAGCACATCTGTATATCAGTAATGAGCAATCTGAGGAGGAAATCAAGAAAAAAATATCGTATACAACAGCAAATAAATGAATCAAATAACTAGGAATAAATTTAACTAAAGAGGTAAATGACTAATACACAGAAAAGTACACAACACTGTTAAAGGAAATCAAAGAAGTTTAAATAAATGGAAGAATATTCCCTGTTCATGGATGGGAACACTAAACATCATTAAGATGCCTATCCTACTGAAACTGATCTACAGATTTCATGCAATTCCAAAAAAAAATCAACACAACATGTTTTTACCAAATTGGAAAAACTACAAAATTTACTTGGAAGGGCAATAGGCCCTGAATGGCTAAAGACATATTGAGAAAGAAAAATGAAATTGGAGGAATCATACTACCTGACTTTAAAGCATACTACAAAGCTACAGTGATCAAACAGCATAATATTGGCACAAGGATAGTCATACCAACCAGTGGAACCAAATTGAAAGTTCTGAAATGAATCCTCACATATAAAGTCCTCTGATCTTCAAAAAGGCAATCAATCCCACTCAACTCGGATAGAATGGCCTCTTAAACAAATGGTGCTTGGAGAACTGGATATCCATATCCAAAAGAATGAGAGAGGAACACCATTGTGCACCTTATTCAAAAATCAACTCAAGATGGATCAAAGATCTAAATATAAGATTCAAGACCACAAAGACTGTGGAAGATAATGTAGGGAAGTATCTACAGGACCTTGTAATAGGAAATGGTTTCATAAATTTCACACCCAAAGAACAAGTAACAAAAGAAAAGATAGATAAATGAGACCTCCTCAAAATTAAAAATGTTTGCACCTCAAAGGAGGTTGGCAAGAAAGTGAAAAGACAGCCCACCCAATGGGAGAAAATATTTGGTAAACATATATCTAATAGGGGCTTAATATACAGCATATATAAAGAAATCCCATATCAAAAAAGAACAAGAAAACAGCCCATTTTAAAAATGGGTAAGTGATTTGAACAGACACTCTCAAAAAAAAATACAAATGACTAAGACACACATGAAAAAATGCTCAGCATCATTAGGGAAATTCAAATCAGAGCTACAATGAGATACCATCTTATACCCATTAGACTGGTGGCTACTGAAAAAAAAACAGAAGACTACAAGTGTTGGAGAAGATATAGAGGAAAGGGAACCCTCATCCACTGCTGGTGGAAATGTAGAATGGTCTAGCCATTGTGGAGGACAATTTGGCAGTTCCTCAAAAAACTAACTGTAGATCTGCCATATGATCCAGCAATTCTACTGCTGGATTTATACCCAGAAGAATTGAAAACAAGGACACAAACAGATAATGCACACCAATGTTCATAGCAACATTATTCAGTATTACAAAAGTAGTAATCAACCCAAATGCTCATCAACAGAAGAGTGACAAACAAAATGTTGTATATATATATACAATGGAATATTACTCAGCTGTAAGAAGGAGTACAGTACTAACACACAGGATAACATGGATGAATCTTGAGGACCTTATGTTGAGTGAAGCAAGCCAGATGTAGAAGGACAAATATTACTTGACCTTTCTGGTATGAATTAAGCAAATTGAGCAGACTCTGAAAGCTAGAATCTGGAAGATAAGTTTACAGGAAATAGAAAGAGAGAAGAAGGTTGTGAGCCAATGCCCATACAGGAAAAGTCTATGATAACGTGGAAGTGTGTAGCTGTGCAGTGAAGAGATATGACAGAGGTGTAGTGATACTATTGGGTTGGGAAGTGCAAGTTTGACAAGGGGATAGGGTGGGCAGGATGTGTTGGGTGGTCCATGGAAATGGGGGGAAGTTTGGGGGAGGGAACAGATGAACACTGGGGATTGGTGTATATGTGGTTGAAACTACAATGTTTGGAAAGCACTTTTGGCAATATGACAAGGAAGGGTTACTGGGTTAGAGTGTTGAATGGGGGAGATTTAGTACAGGGCCCAATTAAGGCAGTATTCTGGAGAATGTGCAAGTGATTATTTTGTCAAAGTGTGTTTTCTCTGTGGGTGAAGACCCACAAAATGAGCGGGAAGAAGATGGACTCCCATCCTGGGGAGGCCCAATATGTTCTCAAACATAGACATGGTTGTCTTTTGGGAGCAAGGGTAGTTTCTAATAGGGGAGGACAGATCAGTGTATCAAGCCTGCAGTGTTATTGCACATCTCTATGAATCTTGTCCTTCAAGGAGTGAAACCTGGTGGTCACTGCGGGAGAGGGGGAGGGAGGATCAGAATAGATAGAAGAGGGGGTATTTAGGGGGCAGTGGAAGTGTTCTGCCTGATCTTGCAATATTGGATACAGGCCATGTTAAAATTCAGCAAAAATTTGTAAAAGTGTATGGTGTAAAATGTAAACCATAATGTAAACCATTGACCATGGTTAGTAGCCATGTTTCAATTTTTTATATCAGTTGTAACAAATGTACTATCTACACATAAAAAGACTATTAATACAGGAAAGGGGAAAAGGGGGAGGATGTTGGGTATATGGGAGTCCCCTATATTCTGTATGTGACTTCACTGTGACCTAAAACTTCTTTGAAGACAAAATGAAAAAAAACTAACACACTGGGAAAGAGATGAAAGAAAATGTCACTGTACATACAGACAACAGATATTACAGTGATGAAAGGCAAAATGTCAAAAAATTTTTAAAATATTTTTCATTATTTTTTAATACCCTGCTTTTAAATTTTTAATTTAGTTTTAGTTTTTCTAAATTATTATGTATTTTATTTCTTGTGTTTAAACCTATCTTTATTATTTTGTTTTCCTATTGATTATACTTGGCAATATTCTTGGCTTCATTTTTGAGGAGGTTTTGGACCACAGAAGGGTTACAACTGTGGCAGGTAAGGATCATCAGTGTGGTGTGTCAGTGATGGGGGATACATGAGAGGAATTCACCTGGGCACACATATAAGGTATAAAAATGTGTTCAAATGTTCATGGGGCATTGCCACAGTAGGTAGAGATTCACACAACTGAAAGAATATTGAATTCCCATCCTGAGGAGCTCTGCCACATTCTCCAGTGGAACAGCCACAATCCACTGAGTACAAGTGCAATGACTAGTGAAGAAGGATGGTCCATTGATGGGCCCTTTATACTGCTCTTTATGCTTATGAGCCTTTGCTCTTGAAATTGCAACTTAGCCTAGTGTTATAGGGTGCCAATGACATACCTCCTGAGAGTGCCCATGTAGCTCAAATGTGGCCTCTCTCTAAGCCAAACTCAGCATATAAATGCATTACCTTCCCCCCAGCATGTGACATGACAGACCAACATCTTTCATGACTATAGATGTAAAAATCCTCAACAAAACTAGCAAATGAAATCCAACATCCTGCTGAAAGAATTATACACCAGGATCAAGTGGGATTCATCCCTGTTATGCCAAGGTGGTTCAACATTAGAAAATCAATTAATGTAATACACCACATTAACAGAATGAAGGAAAAAAAACACATGATCATCTCAATCTAATATGAAGGGCAAAAATACGAGGAAAAAATATAAAGGGCATTTGAAAAAATGCAGTACCTTTTCTTAAGAAAAAAAAAACACTTAGAACACAAGGAATAGAAAAAAACTTCCTCAACATGATAAAAGGCATTTATGATAAAACCCACAACTAACATCCTACTTAATGGTGAAAGTCTGAAAGCTTTCCCTCTGAGCTGCATTTAATATATCTAAGCTCCAGGTTTTCAATACCATACATGCTATCCCTTGATGGCAGCAGGCCATAATTCCAATTGTGTCTGTTTAGGTTCTACTCACATTATGCTGGTACTTATTGTTTCACTTGGTATATCCTTCTCACAGCCATCATACAACAGTACTGTTGGTCCTTAAGAGAACAGGAAGGTAGACTATAGTGTTTCACAAGCCTGGTGCATACCACCCTTTGGGACTATGAATCAGAGCTAGTCTGGTGCCAACATCCATCCATCTCTGGACAGCAGAGCTGAAGGAGTCCAAAGCAGCAACATATTTCCATCTACTTCTGGAGCATGACCAGGAGATCTAGCAGATACCTTAAATGTTTTAGGGGTTGTATTGGCCGATCTAGCAAATAACTAATTGTGAAGCACCATCCACAGCACTGGGGACCTGGTTTAAACATACCAGAATATCCTACAACACTGAAGTCCACTTCTTTTAATTTTTATACACTTTGTAATAAAAACACTTCTCATATAATTTTGTTATATATCAAATGAACTTAGCTATTTTTAGTACTTCACTTTTTACAAGGTGACAGAACAAATGTTTTGCAACAGTTTGAAATAAAAAGATGTTTTTCAGAATTCGACTTTGATAAAACAAACTGTTAAAATTTATTAGGGGGGCCAGCTCGATAGCCCAGTGGATAGGGCACCGGCATACCACATGGGAGGCCCTGGGTTCGGTTCCTGGGGACCTCTCCTAGTGGGCAGACCACCTTGAGAATGGCAAGCCACCATGGGCAGGCCAGAGTTGCCATGGGCAGGGAAAAAACTGCCATGGACAAGGCAAAAGCCGCCATGGGCAGGGCAGGTAGCCCATGAATGGAGCGCAGCCAGCCACCCGTGAACTGAAAGCCAGCCGTGAATGGAAGCAGAAGCTGTCCACAAGCGGGGAAAGCTGTGCCTGCACAGTGACCAGTCTCGGCGTGTCACTGCAGCGGGGGGGAAGGGGAGATATGTAATAAAATAAATAAATCTTTAAAAAAAAGTTATGAGGTGTGAACATTATGTTCTTTTAAAAGTGAGAAGACTTTTTAAAACCAAGGACATGATAAAGTAAAAATACAAGAAGGTATTTTAATAAAATAGAATTTCTGCTTTGTATACTAGTTATTCAGGAGAAAAGCTCTTTATAAACTTTTATTAAAATAGATTAATGTTCTAGTCAGGGTTCTCTCGGGAAACAGAATCAACACGAGATCTCTGTTAAAAATATGAGATTTTATAAGAGTCTCTCATGTGACTGTGGGGATACACAAGTCCAGGTTCTGCCGGCAGGCTGCAAGCCAGGGGCTCTGATGAAAGACTGATGAAGGGTCCTCTATGAGTTCCTGGGAGAAGTTCGCTGTCAAATGATGAGCTGGGAACTTCTCTCCGAATGTTGAAATCAGTTCCCTTTTATAAGCAGTCAACTGAATGGATAACAGCGTCATCCATTCTTCATCCAATCTTGCTGATTGATGCAGATGCAATTAGCCCCAGGCTTGCTGGACCCAACAGCTGGGCACAATTACCTGGCCGAGTTGACACATTAGCCTAGCCATCACAATTAATGAGTTGAGAAACTTTGTCACTTTAACAGAGAAAGAACCAAATTTTAGTTTTGCACCAGTATTCTAGATTATAATAAGCCTTTTAAAGCTTTATAGACTTATCAAATCTTACCCAACTTAGATGACATAAATTCTATTTTTATGAATCTTCTGAATATTCTGTATTCATTCAAATTTCTCAGGCATTTTCCTCTTGCATAGTAACCAATAACTTTCTTAGAACAAAAGTCCTTTTTTTATCCTTAATTTAAAAAATTCTATATACCTTCCATGCTTAATTTACCAAAGTGATTTTGGAAACTGTCTCAAAGCAAACCTCTTACAACATATAATTACCAAAAAATTAAACAAACTTGTCAGAATAATGATTCAATTTGGTTATCTGCAAACATAACTTCTCTTTATTTCAAATGCCTATTACTGTGCTATACTAAAACATTGATAGATTACAGGAGTCTTTAGTTTAATATGTTATCTGTACTTTTGAGATATATATTATGAAATATTTACAAGGACACATTTCTGAAACAGTTCTCTGTAGGCAAGTTGGAAGTGATTCTGGTTGCTATCAGGGCTAAGCAATGATTGAATTGCAGACTTACAAAAGCAGCTAGCATTTTTTCTATTTTTTCCTATTTTACTTTCATACAGTTGTCCAATTAAAAAGTTACTAGGGGCCGGCTGTATAGCCCAGTGGATAGGGCACTGGTACACCACATGGGAGGCCCCAGTTCAGTTCCTGGGTACCTCTCTGAGTGGGCAGACTGCCTGAGAAGGCAAAATCCACCATGGGCAGGGAGCCACTGTGGGCAGGGCAAAAAGCCACCATGGGCAGGGAGCCACTGTGGGCAGGGCAAAAAGCCACCATGGGCAGGGCAAAGCCACCATGGGCAGGGTAAGCTGCATGTGAATGGAGCAAAGCTGCCTGTGAACAGAGCAAAAAGCCACCCAGGAACAGAAGCAGACCTGCCCATGAACAGAGCAGAGCTGCCTGTGTGGTGACCTGGCTCAGCATGCCACCGCAGCAGGGGGAGACAGAGCAGACACAGAAGAACACAGAGAAATGAACATAGCAAGAGCAAGCAGAAAAGGGGGGGGTATGTAACAAAAAAAAGGTTACTAAACTTTAACAGCATCAATTTTATTAATGTGGCTATCCAGATCTAATTTGAATTAACATGGAAGTAGAACAGAGAACATTAATGTTGTTATTCTTCCTATTTCTACAGCAGTTAAAATGATTCCACTTGGGTCCGGCTGTAGCTCAGTGGATAGGGTGCCAGTACACCACATGGGAGGCCCCGGGTTTGGTTCCCAGGGACCTCTCTGAGCAGGCAGACTGCCTGAGAAGGCAAAGCCTCCATAGGTGGGGCAGAGCTGCCATGGGCAGAGCTGACATGGGTAGAACCACCATGGGCAGGGCAAAAAGCCACCACGGGCAGGGTGAGCCACCTGTGAATGGAACAAAGCTACCTGCAAACAGAGCAAAAGCCACCTGGGAATGGAAGCAGAGCTGCCCACAAGCGGGGCAAGCTGCCTGTGCAGTGAGCTGACTCAGCACGTTACCACGGGGGTGGGGGGGGGAAACAAAGCAGACATAGAAGAACACAAAAAATGAACACACAGCAAGGGCAAGCAGAAAGGGGAGGGATATGTAACAACAACAAAAAAATGGAGTTAAAAAAAGATTCCACTTGTGACTTTTTTTTACAAAACAAATCCCATAGCAAGATGGTATTGAAATTCAAGGATGCATTTTTAGGTTACTAATCACTGTCATCCAGTTTATACTATATTAAGGAAACATTGCAATTGGAAATCATTTTCCTTTTCTTAAAGTGGCCCCCTCCAAATTTAGACTAATTTTCCAATTTACAATGCAAAGGAGACATAGCTGGCACATTATGAGTGTTTCCCATAGCTAGGCAACACCAACAAATGTCACAAAGACAAATCATCAAGGCAGGAGCTGCTCAAATTCAACAGGTGTCCAACTCAAAAGCAAACATGTGATTATAAAATCAACAGGCAAACCCCAAATCTTAGAACACAGATATTAGGACTCAAACACACCAAGTCTGTATTTATGAACTCCTAGGCATGAGCAGAATGGCAAATTAAATTCATTACTGATCAGAACAAAAGAAATAATTTCACACACTTACCTAGCACAGGGAAAATCTCAACTTCTGAATCACCTTCACACAAAGTTCCCAGTGTCTGCCTAAGTCAGAAACCTCACCCTGAACCTCCAGCCTTGGTCCTCCAGGAACATCCCCAGGTGCTGTTAGGCATGGAGCTGAGAATTCTGGAGAAGCCCTGCAGTCGACAAGACATATATTGGGTCTGCTCTGGGGGCTACATACCAGAGTAGCATGGCTCCTGGCTGGCTCACCAGATTTTGTTACTGTAAGCATGGCACATTTCCAATAGAAGGGCCCATAAAATCCTGTGCCACACAGGAGAAACACATCTTTCAGTGAGGAAGTGATTTATTGAAAGTTCACAAGCAAGGAATTGGGGTAATCTTTCCCAAACCAGTTCAAAGTGAGAATGGGAGCTAGCATTTTATAAGCAAAAAAAGGGTAGGGGAGGAGAAAAAACAAATTTTAAAAAAGAAAAAACATTGATAGTTCCAATGGTCTTTTGAGTAGGGTACATGCAATTTTTTCAGTCCTATGCTGTCTCAAGCACATCAAACTTGACCTTGGTTTCAACAACTAATAAACCACAATTTAGATATTGATGTGCCAATGTACAAAGTTTTCATGACTCATTTTTCAGCTAAGCACTCAAAGATATCAAGCTATTTAACTATTTTTTTTTCTCTCTGAGAAAAGCAGATATGCTGGGTCATATCACACTGCTGACACCATGCTGTCTGGTTTTGCTTTGAGATGTTATCTTATTCTTGTGAGCAAAACTGGGAAGGTCTGGTAAATATCCCTCAGGAACTAAGTGCAAAGAGTAAACCTCTAAAATGAGATTAATAGAAAACTAGCTCAATTACTGTATTAGAATTTTCAGGGGCCAGCTGTAGCCCAGTGGATAGGGTGCTGGTACACCACATGGGAGGCCCTGGGTTCAGTTCCCAGGGGCCTCTCTGAGTGGGACAGACCATTTTGAGGGGGCAAGCCACTGTGGGTGGGGCAGAGCCACCATGGGCAGGGCAAAAAGCCACCACAAGCAGGACAAAGTGGCCATGGGCAAGGCAAGTTGCCCACGAGCAGAACAGAGCTGCTTGTGAGCAGAGCAGAGTCACCTGCCAGCAGGGCAAGCTGCCCATGAGTGGGCAAGGCCACTGCTCACCAGTGAGCTGACTTGGCATGTTGCAGCAATGGAGGGAGACAAAGCAGACACAGAAGAATGCAAAAAGTGAACACAGCAAGAACAAGCAGAAAAGGGGGGGGGATATGTAAAAAAAAAAAAAAAGAATTTTCAGAGCTGAAATTTTTAGTAAGCACATTTTCTAGCTACCAGGCCCACCCACAACCCAGGTGCCTGCAGATGAAGTGGGCATCCAGCAAGTCCCAGCCATTATCACACACAGTACCCCACCTGTGGCAGCAGTACACCTCCATGTGCCCCATGCAACACCCTGTCCTGGCTGCCAGCTGCACCCAGAGGCTCCCTGGGAATAGAGTTAGTCAGGGAGGCCACAGGGCCTTTAGGCAGGGGAGGTGGAATGGTCAGAGAGGTGAGAGGGTGGCATTCTCCCAAGGAGATTATGCCTTCATCCTGCAGGCATGCAGACATGTTGCACTCTGCCAGGTGGATACTGGTGTCCAAACATCACACATGGCTCAGCCCCATTGAGATGGCCATGAGACCAGGGGCCAGGGTCATCATAGGCCTGCTTGGCCCTTTCACACTAGAGCTGCCAGTATGCCACTTGCCACTTCAGTTCCCCACAAGTCCCAGGTCGAACAGATCAAAGTGGGGATTCTCTGTCTGGTGAGCACCAAAGAGCCAATTATGTGACACTGGGGTTTCAAAGAGAGAAAGAGTTTATTGCCAAGCACAAAGAAAAGGAGATCAGACGGCCTAGTGACATATATTTGTCTCCCTAAACTGGAGAAACTTTCAGTGTTTTATAGCAAACAAAGGCAGGCAGGCTTTAGAATAATGAGAGATGATGAGGATAGAGATAGTGAAATCACTGATCATGTGAAGACTGATTACATGTTTAGTTTACTTGAAGCTTAAGGTTTAGGCTAATTCACAGGTCAGGCAGGCTAACTCTGATTAGAACTGCTTTAGTTTAGCAAGATAACTTAGGAATTTGAGGTGGTCAGCTCTGGGCTGACCCATGTTAATCAACAAGGGGCTATGTTAAATGGTACCCCACTTCAGGGTAGCAAACCAAGACAAAATGATACAAGGGGCACCAGTAATGAGTTGTCTCATTACTGACCAGTTACTGGGTAAAGATTATGTAGTTTCAAAATACAGCATCAGCATTAAAGAAACAAGGCATCTGGTTTTCTTATATGAGGTTTGGTTCAGTGATTTACAGTTACAGATATCTGATTCTGACCACTTCAAAGGCTAACATACTTCAACATACATAATTCAGTGAGCTATCACAGTAATTGGTATTTTACTTTGGCTACATAATAATATATCAGAAAGTTAGTAATTGCCTAAAAAACAATTCAGTGGATTAAAATGCATTTGTTAATTTTATGATTGCAAGGCTTCCTCTATGATGTGGTCCCATGCTCATTGTGAGATCTCAGTGGCTCTGTGCTCCCTCAGCTGTAGGACATTGGGGAGAATTGGGGCAGGGGAATGGGAGATTTTGGAGAAGAGTTGGAGTGAGGAGGGGACCCTGGAACCATATCCACCTTCCCACACAGGGCCTTGTCCACGCTTCCATCCACCATTCCTCCTCCCCTCTGTGTCTCCTCCATTTCTATCCTGTCTTCCTGTTCTTTCTTCCTTCTTACTATGCACCCCTCCACCTCCTCCCTGCCTCTCATTCCCAACATTGAATGTCCCTCTGCCTTAACCGGGCTTTCATTCACTCTCTGTCTGACCCTGTGTCCTCCTCTCACCTCCCCATAGCCCACCTGAGACTCCAAGATCCACTCAAAGCCCTCCCTCCCTCATAATCCCTTGGGTCCTGGATATCACCTATGCCTGGATACCTGAGATTTAACAGCACTCATCCAAGGTCAGTCAGCTCCCACCACTGGGTTCCTATCCCCTCTGGGAGGCCTGGGTACCTGAGATTTAACAGCACTCATCCAAGGGCAGTTAGCTCCCACCCCCAGTTCCTCTCTCCTCTGGGGGACATGGATCACTTCAACTTCACCCTCCAGAGTATATAAGGCCAGCCCTAGCTACAGTCTTGTTCTCCCTGGTGGCCTGGGCCACCCTTTAACCATGAGGTCCTCTTCCTGGGGGGCCACCAGCTCCGTCACCCCAGAGGAAGGGATCACAGCAGTGACAACTCAAGCTGAGTAGAATCCTCTGGGGCAGAATGGGGGGTTTATGAGTGCTGAAGCACAGGGGACATCTCTTTGGTCTGTCCTGGACCAGAGAAATCACCTCAACACCCATTTACAGGACAGGAGAGCAGTGAGACAGGCAAAGGGATAGCAGAGGGTCAGTAAGGGAAAAGCAGTGGTCAGGTAAAGGGAGGACAGAGAGTCAGGTGAGGGAAGGGTAGAAGGTCATGTAGAGGAGAGGTAAGGGTCAGGTCAGGGGAGAGCATATGGTCAGATAAGGGAAGATCAGAGGATTATGTAGGGGGAGGGCAGAGGGTAAGGTAATGACAAAGCTGAAGGTCATTGATGGACATTTAATCATGTCACCTCTGAACACTGGTAGGTATGATGGAAGAAAGCCATAGGAGTGTGAGGAGACCAGGGACTAGTGTAGAAGATAGTCCAGAGGGAACAGGCTCTCATGGTAACAAGTAGAGAGCAGACAGGCGGACACAGCCAGATCAGGCCAATGAGGAATGATGGGAAGAAGTGAAAATTAGGAACCCTGATAGCACCCAATTCTGTCAGTGTTTCCTGGCTGGGCTGCCCAAACTGAAGACAGGAAGAAGTCTAACATCTCTGGAGCAGAAGTGGACAATGGGGAGGCCATAAAGGACCTGATAGAGGGTCTTGCAGGCCCAGGTGAGGTGCTTGGACTTTCATCACAAGGGCACTGGGAATCCATGAAAGGCCTTGAGTGTGGGGCCATAAAATCATATTTGTGTTTTTATAAGATTGTTCCAGCCTCAGAGTAGACACTACATGTAAGAGCCCAAGAGCAAAAGCAAAAGCCAACTAGGAAGCTGGTGCAGAACTCCAGGCAAGGATTATGATGCCTCAGATTTGTCTAAGAAAGTAATCAAATGAGATTAAAGAGATGTCCAGGAGGTAGAACCACACGGATTTTGATTCATTGAGAAAAGGAAAGGGAAGTGGTGAGGATAAGGACCGTGTGCCATGAGGATGGGGACAGCATCCACCCAGACAGGAACCAAGTAGGAGGTTTGGGAGGATTTGGAGATGTCCAGTAGATAATTCAATATCTGGACCTAGAGATCCAGAGAGAAAGCTGATTTAGAAATAGAAATACAGAAAATAGTCTAAGTCAGTAACATGAGTAACAGTAAAAAAACCCCACCTGTTTGAAAGAGAGAGGGAAGGACAGAAAAAGAAGAGGGCCTTTTCAGAGCCCCAAGTAAACCCCTCAGAAAAGGATCCAAGTGGACACAGATGGCCACTGGGGAGCTTACATGTCCCTCTGTCTGTACCCCTCCCTCCAGGGGGCTCAACAAGTCCCTCCACCCGGGCCCTTCCTCCAGAGAGCTCACACATCCCCTCTGCCCAGATCCCTTCCTTCCAGGGAGTTCACACGTCCTTCTGCCCAGACTGCCTATCCTTAGGGATAGGAGAAGACTGGTATCCAGTGAGATGAGCCCAGCACTTGGGGCTCCTTGACCCAGCTGAGGCCTCACAGAGGGAGGGGTATCCATCTGCACCAAGAGCCTAAAGACCCATGCCCTACCTGGGGGGTAGGGGAGGCCCAAAGGCTGCACCCTAGGAATGAGCATGACCTATGTCAACTTTGAATCATCAAACTAGAACATAAAAGTGCTGGCTTTGAACTTTGACTCATATTACTCTAGAAAACTATCATCACCATGGGCCTGTGAGTAGTGAAAACAACAAACAAATCCCTTCTAAATGTAAATAGCATTAGAGTACACTCTGATCATTCCTTCAAATAACTCCCCAATGCAATGTTCAGGTTTTCAGCTTCTTCCACCAGAAATGGCAGGCCCCTTTGGGGGGTAAAAATAGACCCAAAACCCAAGGTTACCTTTCTAGGTTTCTCTGCCTCTTGGCTCTCAGCCTTGCAGTACTCACTATCTTGTCAGTTCTCAATGCTTTCAAACAGGTGGGGTTTTTTTTACTGTTATCAGCTCTTCTAGGTCCCTCAGATGTGTTAAGTTGAATGATTAATTGAAATCACAACCCCAGAATTTCTCTTTATGTGCTTTTAACATGTGTTTGAAAATCCATTTTTAATGGTGAAAGTATAGCACTAAAATTTACTCCCTGGTCAGGAGGACAGAGAGGAATGGCTCAGCCATGCATCAGCACCTTTGATGGCACCACAGCCACCCCTGCCAGCTAGCAGCACTGGCTCCTCAGCTCCAGCTGCCACACTAGACATTAACCACCAGGCTGATTTCCCACTTACCCTTCTTTATGCAGTGTTTGCAGATGTGCAGGGCTGCTGTGAGGATTAAATTCTATTTGCAAATGTCTGGCATGTAGAAGACACTGGACAAAGGTTCACTGTCTCCCCTTGTCATCTTGTTACTCTCCATCCCTCCATAACCATGAAGGTCATTAAACTCCAGGGAACCTCCATTTGCCTGATCTATAAAATGGGAATAAAACAATATTGTCTATATCTTTGGACTGAAACAATATAATGTACATGAAGATTACTTTGCAAACTATGAAGTGCTGGGAACATTTGTGCTACTTTAATCTCTTTAATCTTCTGCAAACCTTGGAATGACTGTCTTGAGAAGAGAGGATAGCACAGAGGTTTAGAGTTCAGGAACCTGATACTCTGGGTTCAAATCCTGCTCTGTCATTTAGTAGCTGTGACAATTTATTTATCTTTGTCATATATTGTCATTTATTATCTTGGGTAACAGTACTCTATTCCAAACATAAAGGTGAGTGAACAAAAGCCAGACATGAAAAGGCAAATGCTGTGGGGTTCCATTTACATGAAAATGAAAAACAGGCAAAACTGCTCTCTGGTGTTAAAGTGATGGAGATTGTGGTCAGGGCCTGGGGTTGTGGGTGGAAGGACAATCATGGGTTTCTGAGGTTCTGGCATTATCTGCTTCTTGATCAGGTGTGTGTTCAGTTCCTGAAAATTCA
Organism: Chaetophractus vellerosus; assembly: GCA_004027955.1. Lineage (NCBI taxonomy): Eukaryota > Metazoa > Chordata > Mammalia > Cingulata > Chlamyphoridae > Chaetophractus > Chaetophractus vellerosus. The sequence continues at coordinate 3,876 of PVKH010005791.1, read as the reverse complement.
TCAAATTATATGCTTAATAGTTTGGGCACTTTCCATGTGTGTGTTATTCTTCAATAAACATCTACACACTGAAAATAATCCCTTTAAAATCTAGATAGTGCTAGATTGCAGAAATGGCTGAAAATTAATGCACCACTAAATGGGAGTTAAGTTCAAAGACAGAGAAGGTCCAACCAGTCCATCAGGAAACTGGAATGTGTACAGGTGGTAGGCAGAGGCCTCTGGAGCAGAGGGAAGACTGACATCCCATCCATAATGTGGGGCATGTGGGTGTTTAATGTCTTAGCTATGTGGCAAAAATTAGCAGATTTCAGAGTGTGCTCTGGAAAAGCTGTAGTCTCTGTCACAACTCATAAGGGCAGTTAGCTCTTTGCAGGAAAACATCACAAAGACCAGAAAATCAGCAAAAGACTCTAAATGCCTCATACCTCTCAGCCCTCTTTTCTCAGTCAAATTTTAAAATAAGGAAGCCTCGGCTCATGAGAATCACCATTAACACTCCCTCCTTGCCTCTTTCCTTCAATTGCAGACACCCAAGCCCTCAGGAGACCTAATTGCCTGTTAAAATTAACTGGCTCCTCCAGCTGAGGTCCCTGGTGAATTTGAAGGCATTGGTAATTGTCTTCACAGATTTCTATACTAGACCAGGGTGGGGGCATCAGACATAGTCCTCCCAGGCCTCTGGACCCACCCCTTGCCCTGCATCTCACTACTGGATAATGAGCCAGAACCACCCAAATATTTAATGGACCTGGAGCATGGCCAGGTGGCCTCCACAAGCTGTGCTGCTCAGCCTCCCAAAGGCCCCTCTGCCTTCCTTTTAATGATGCCCTGGGGAAAGCAGCACACCAGTCTCCCAGTGCTAAAAAGTTTTCCTATAATAGTTGGCTACAATATTTGTAAAATGTAAATTTGTTTGGGTTCCAAGAGGTTTGTGAATTATTCCCCAATTGCCTGAGGACCACATACTTTTCATCAGAAACAGGGCTCAGAATGAAAGTTGTTCCTTATACCATGCTGCTCACTCTCCTCAGGAAGGGCAGGTCACAGAAGAGACAAGTGAAGAGGACACCGAGTTTTGCTGGAAGAGCAGCTGAGTTGTGTTGAGGACCTGTCAGAGGAAGCAGATGTGGCTTTGGCAATTGCAGACCACTTCTTTGGACTCAGCTTCTACCAGATGAAAAAATCATCCAATCACTGCCAAGACTCCAGGCCAAGTTGGTCATGAAAGGCAGAGTTACTAAGGAATGAAAACTGGTCGTGAAGGAGGACCCAGTGTGCCCAGGGCCTTCCTTGCCCACTGAGGAAACAGCTGTCTCAGGGGAACTACAGGGTGTATTGTCAGTAGGCAGGCTGCCTCTCCAGCCCCACTGGATACTATCCATGACCTGCACCTTCTCATTTTCCAGGTGCTACAAAGCAATTTGGGAAGGTCAGCAGCCTCACCAGGAAGACCACACAATTGTTCAGTGTGGACAAGTAACTTCACAGTGCTAGAGATGACAAACAATTTTTATAGACATAGAATATAAGTTACCTTGACTACTATTAATTGGACAAGGGTTTGGCCATTGTATACCAGTGTGTTTAGGGTAGATGGGCTTTGTTGTATATTGGGTCAAATGTAATGAATTAAGGGCTTGATTGGCTATCTCAGTTGGCTGCCTTTGTGGGGTTTCAAATTTCAAAAGACAAACAAGGGGCTCAACAGGGCATCGTGACTTTGGCTCTGAGAGCCCCTTAGGGTTGTCTATAAAATTTTATCAAGACTAAGGGACAACTATTATTTTAGTGTAGTAACTTGTGGTTATATTATTTTAAGTGTCTTTGTCTCTTAAGCACATTGCTTATGTATAAAGTATATATTGAATTTTCTTTCAAATAAAGCAGCAAGGGAGTGGGAATGGAGAAGTTATCAACAAAAAGATATTGAACATATGTTAATAATTTATTAAAAGTATAATCAGCACATAGGGTTCATTATACCATTCACTGTGCTTCTGTGTATCTTTTGAAAAATTCTGAAATGAAAAGATTTTTTTGCACTGAACTCTGATCTCCTGCTCAGATCTGCTTTCCTCCATGGCATCCCATCCTATTTACTTGCACCAACCCTTCAGAGTATACCATGTCTGTATGGGATGCTTTATCCTCCCCAACATCCAGCAAAGCTCCAGCCCTGTACCCTTGTCTGGGTGGGGGACTTTCTGCTTACCTACCCCCACCCCCAGTCAGGCACCAACATTCACCTCATATATGGTTAGTGGGCTTTCTCCTATGCCCCACATATTTTCATGTCCTAATCTACAGAACTTGTTAATATGTTACTTTACATGGTAAAAGGGACCTTGCAGATATAATTTAAATATCTTGAGTCTGGGATATTACCCTGTGTTATTCAGATGGACCCAATGTAATCACAAGAATCCTTTTAAAAGAGACACAGGAAATCAGAGTCAGGAATAAGGCAATGTGGTGACAAAAGCAGAGATTGGTGTCATGTACTTAGAAAATGGAAGAAAGGGTCATAAGCCAAGGAATGGGGAGCATCCAGAGGGAATCAGTTCTGCTGACACCTTCACTATAGCTGCTTAAGATTCATTTTTGGGGAGTGGATGTTGCTCAAGTGGTTGGGTGTCCATCCCCCATATGTAGGGAGCAGGTTTGATCCAGGAACTCCTGGTAAAATAAAGGAAAATATAGAAGGTACACAAGCCATCAGGCCCAAGAGCAGGTGAGCCCCCAAGCCCCATGTGCAGGCATGTCAGGCCCACCAAGCCAAGCAGCAAGATGATAACAACAAGAGAGTGATAGAAAGGGAGAGCCAAGACAACACATGCTGAAAAACCAGGAACTAAGGTGGCGCAGATGGTAAAATGCTTCTCTCCCACAATGGAGGCTCCCAGTATCAAATCCCGGGGAAGGCAAGAGGAGAAGGATGAGAAGAGAGGGCAGGAAACAGACACAGAGAATTGGTGAGTGAGTGGACACACACAAAAAACAGCAAAAACAGGGGGAAGGGGAGGGGAGGTTAAAAATGGATAAAAAGTAAAATAAATCTTTTTTAAAAGATTCATTTTGCACTTATGACCTACAGAAATATAACACATTAAAATGCATTCTTTTAAGCCACAGGTATTGCAGTAATTTGTAATAGCAGCCCTGGGAAACTAAAACAGTAATTTCTTTTACTATTAAAGAGTATGCATATGCAAACAGAAACTGTGATGGCTGCACAACATTGTCAATGTAATTATTACCACTGACTTGTACCCTTGAAATTGGATAAAAAGAGAAAGTTTGAGTTGTATATCTTTTACCATAATAGAAAATTACAAAAGCTTTCCGCAAGAGACACACAGATCCATCAACAAATGAGTGAAGCCACACTTGCATGAGGGGCATATGAACCACCTCCACTCAAACACTGGCTGAACAATGAGCTTCCCTCACTGAAAAGTAGTTTCCAGGAAGCTAGCATGAAATATACAGTCCTGCATATACTTGGCAGAGTTAAAGACTGTATACAAATATAGGCCATAACAGGAGTGAGCACAGAGGGAACCCCAACTATTTTACATGCACATGGGGACAAAAAAATAAACTCCATGAACTGTGATGGCAGTCTCAGAAAAATTTCTATGTTAGTCAGGATTTTCTAGGGAAACAAAACTTATAGAAGATATCTGTAAATATTAGATTTTATAAAATTGTCTCATGCAATGATAGGGATGCACAAGTCCAAATTCCATAGGGCAGGCTGAGAGCTAAGAACTCTGTTAAAGGTTTATAATGAATTTCTGAGGAGAAGTTGCCTAGCTGAAGTAGAGATGGAAATTCTCTATTCTGACTGCTGAAATTATCACTTCTCCTTTT
>PVKH010005790.1:0-21423 GCA_004027955.1 Chaetophractus vellerosus | reverse complement strand
CAGATGGGGTAATGCCTCCTGTGTCTGAGGAATGTCTGGGAGACCAGTGTGCTGGAATGGAGTGAGCAAGTGGACAGGCAGCTGTAGATGAGTCCAGAAAGGTAATGAGAGGCCTTATCATGAAAGATTTTGCAGGCCATTAACAGGGCTTTAGCTTTTTCTGAGAGTGAAATGGGTAGCCATTGGCAGGTTTTGACAGGCAACAAGAAGCCTGGAAGTTCATTAGTAATGCACTGCACTTACAAGTGAGCTTTAATGCCTTGCCCTGTGATTGACTTCTGTCCCTATTCTTTCCTACCTTCAATTAAGAATAATCATTAACTGAAATCTTTGCCCTTAATTCCAGCAACACATGAAGATTTGTATTCTTTTAACATAATTTCAGAAATAATATATAGGGATTGACAAACACCATTTAACTAAGAAGTGCCTGAGAGATGTGCTATATAATTTTACTTATTTTCCATGTCAATGTTTGGATCTTATAGGAACATTTAAAAAATCTGTTTAAATCTGCCATTGACTCTTTTCAGACCATTAAAATCTACTTCTGCTGATCTGTATTTTATCAGTTTCAGGACTGATGCTACTTATTCCTACAAATCATACCCTGATTTCACAAATTTCCAGTGTATGTCTTCTAACTCTTTGTTAAATGGGAAATGATCCTCTTTCAAACTTCCAATGTCCATATTCCCTTAACTCTCCTTTCCTCTTCCTCCATACCTTATTCTTACTCAAACAGTTAAGGATAAGATTACTGGGCAGAATTTATTGCTGTGCATTTCTCTATTTGATGGCGCTAACCTACCATAGTATATAAGCCATGGGGAATATGGCTCTTCTTCCTTCTCCTTCATGAACCAGTGAAAGGAAAAGAACAGGATGAATGTATTTGCTCTGCAGGCTTTCCCCAAGTGAACACACCCAAGGCCCCAACTGAGGGTCAGAAGGTAAGTTCATCTGACACTCACTTAAACTGTATCCACCTATAGAGCCTTGTAAAGCTGAATTGTTGGCCTCAAACTTCCGAGTTCTTTGCTCTTGTTAGGAATTTGTTAGGAATTTTGGTGGTGAAAAGAGGTATTTATCAGGTCTCCTCAAAGCCCAGATACTCAGATTAAAATCATACATTGCTCTCAAAATAACAGGAAATCTGGAACTATGGCAGCTAAAAGAAGAGGCTATCATTGTTAAGCCTTTTTCCCACTGTTTACAGCTTAATGGCTGTGTTTGGCCTTGTTAATTCCATTCTTGCAATAATAATATATTGCTACCAGACGAGAATTGTAAGACATATTCCAAATGTAAAATCTTTACTCCTTTTGATTGGCTAGTAGTAAACACATTATTTATGTCTCAGCATTAACAACAAAAAAATTACTAGTATAAATATCTTACAACATGAACCCAAAACATCAATGTAGATGTTTCTTAGCTGAGGTACAATTTATATACAGTGAATTTGTGCACAGCTCTTAATTGTATAATTAAATGATTTTTGGCTAACATATAATTTTATGAAGCCAAAAGTCCATCAGGACACAAAATGGGGGTGGGGGAAGACCCATTAAGAAAAATACCAGGATATCCAAGGTTAGGTATAGTTAGCCTCCCTCCTCACAAATTTCATGGGGAAAGGGGAGATAAGTACCTACATTTACTTTAGAGTGTGCAAGTGAGTGCTGTTAAAAGAGATGAAAAGCCTAGAACATTTAATGAAATAAAACCCTAGAAGCAATATGGGACTTATTTAAGTGCTTCTTAGACAAAATCTCCTTTTTGAAACAATAATACATGCATAGCTCATCCACTTTTGATTTGAAGACAAAAGTTTTCCCTTTAGGACCTAAGCTTAAATTCAGTGTTTCAGGTTTCTTTAGCCTTAATAGTCGATAAACTATTGCATATATGCAGTCAAGCCATTAGTTTCTTAGGCTGCTTAAAGCATGAAATGGGTTCACTTTAAACAATAGGAATTCATGAACTTACACTTTGAGATCATGAGACTGTCCAAATCAAGGCATCATCAAGGAAATGCTTTCTTCCCAAAGATCGGCTGCCAGCGGTCCTTGGCTCCTATGCCACGTGGCAAGGCACAATGTGACAGCTGCTGCTCTCTCCCTCCTCCTCTGAGCTTGTTGCTTTCAACTTCTTACTTCTGTGGCTTTTTCTCTCTCTCTGAATTCATCCCATTTATAAAAGACTCCAGTAATAGGATTAAGACACACCCTGAATGAGTTGTTTACACATTAACTAACTGAACAGTCTCATCAAAAGGCCCTGCTTAGAATGGGTTCAGACACACAGGGATGTTAATTAGGTTCAAGAATGTTTCAAACATACAGCTTCAAACCACCACAACTATGTATTCAAGGTACCTTTACATCATATTTTCAATTGTTTCTTGTATGTGACATAACTAGAGAGTAAAGAGCTACTATGTAGGCCTTCTCTGGAGAAGAGCTTATACCAACTTTGGGGATGTTTGCTTTTATAATAATAAAGGGATTGAAAATGAAATCTTGATGTATTTCAAATTACTTTGCCTTCCTCAAAATTTTGCTGGATTTTCCAGCAAATAATCCATCTAGATATTAAATTAAGTGGAACTTTAAAAATATATTTTCAACAGTAATGACAAGCATAAAGGAAATGTTCTTCTAAGAACATTAATGTGGAATGCTGTACCATGCATATTCTATGGAGGAGGAGGAGGAGGAGGAGGAAGAAGAAGAAAAGGAAGAGGTAGAGAAGAAAGCCGTACTCAATGACTTTTTTATATGCCAGCCTTTGGGATAAATGCTTATATAACCTCATTGCATTCTTCCAAGTCTAGGAAATAGGTACCGTTATTATCTCCAAGTTGCAATTAAGTAAACTGAGACTTAGCTACATTAAATAAGTAATGACCACCAAGGAGGCTCAGCTGAAAAGTGGCAGATTCAGGATTCAAAACCAAACAGGATGACTCCAAAGATCTTGAGTTCAACACCTATGGCAATATATCTCCAAGTATGTACCACAAATAACTGACATTAGCGTCAGTGGAAAATGAAAGTTCCTTGACCTCACATGCTCAATTCTAATCACTAAATTGACTAAGCTCATGGTAATTCGAAGCAGTTTTAATGTGTGTTCTTCTGACAGCCAACCATATCTGCAATAGCAAGAAATGAATGAAAAGGCACCCATAAAAGCAGGTGTTTTTATTTTCATTGTCTGTAAAAAAAATGCCTAGTTATGCCAGCATAATAGAGAATGCTTTTTTCACTAAATATGAACTTCTTTTTAGTGTATTCTAATGCAATGGTTCTCAAATATTTTCCTGTCCCTCCACACACCTGAGGAATAAAATACTCCTCTGTTAGTAAAATTAGCTGACTAAAGCAATGACATGAAAGAAAGAAGAATCAACAGGTGTGAAAAAGAAGTACTTTGTGGGGGGCCGTAGTTAATTATAAGATTCTCCATAGATGATCTTGATATAACCCCTAGTTCAGTTGATAAACCTTGATGTCATTTTGTCAACCACTCTTATTGCTAATTTTAATAATGTGCTATATTGAAACTTGGTGAAAAATTACAGAATATGTTATTGGCAATATCTATAAAGTATTTATTTTGTGGATCAAAAATTAAATATATAGTAACTGAAGCACAAAACTTTCAGATATTAGCCAAGATGATAGTCCATTTTATCTTGTTTCACAAAATGGGGCAGGGGGCAAACAAGGGAACAATATGTTTCCAATATAAAATTGTGAATGATGTATTTTACTATGTAGTCAATATTTATCAGAAAAAATAGTTTGTAACATATTGTCTCTACTGGCATAGCATATTCCTTTTGACATGAATATATAATTTATAGAAATAATTAAATTAATCCAGAGATTATTTTGTATTCTATCATTCTGAGCTCTAAATATTTTGATTCTGAAAAATCAATGATCAGTTCAAGCTTAGACTGACAGATGTCCCCATATTAAGATGTCAGATATTTTGATTTATTCATTCTGGAAAAACACACTTGCCAAATGTTTCTATAGAGTATAAAGGGAATTGTCATATCAATTAAGATGAAACCCAGTAATGATCCATATGTTAAAAAGCCATAATTATGAAGGCTGAATCATAACCTAGGACTTAAATTTTGCATGTTCATGAACACAACATTGACATTAACTATTTTGTTTTTATGGATCTATAGAATAGACTGATAAAAAAGAAAAACCCACTGCTTCTTTTTTCAACAAACCTCAAGCATTTTTTTTGCTTTCTAAAAAATAAAATTAAATTAACTTTTATTGCAAATGGACGCTCTATCTACATATCTCCATAACCATGACACATCTTACAGGGGTGCAAGACTTGCCACACTGGAATTTTAGAAACCATCATTTTCTTTGTAAATTTTATGCAGTATATCACCTCTTGAAATCTTGTCTTTATGCTGGCTCAATGTGTGCATCACTGAACTATGCTGAACTATAAGCTAGAAGTGTAAGCTCTTTGCAGGTGGAGACATGGTTTATTTTATTTCATTTTTTTTTTGCATACTTACAACCTAGAGTTGAAAGAGGTAGAATTTTTAGTAAAAAAGGGTGTGCTGTCCTTCTTCTGCTCTTCTCTTAAATTATCTGAGCACAGGTGTAATGAAAACAGATACACTACTTCCATATATAAACCATGGGAGAGTCAGGTCCTGTGTTTTCTATAGGCCATTACCACAGAACTAAGCAAAATATAATAGATATAAATATTTGTCTTCCAAAGCATCTTCTCCTGTGGATATGACTGCATTGGTTTCCCAAGTCTATTCTCTCCAATACATTGTGAGAATTATTTAATATACTTGTTTATCACCTACTACATGCAAGGCACTAAAGAAAGAGCAGAGGAAAATATATACATGCCCTCTGCTTTCACAGACATTATTCAGTATCTCAGAACTAAAGCAGTGAAGATTCAGCCTTAGGTTGCTCTTAGATGAGATAGAAGAAATTGTGTTTTAGTATAGAGACAGTAGGAGGGGCATAAGGAATACCAGATATTTCTCTGTGTGCTCCACCAGAGGGGTGGTAGATTCTGTTATAAAGTAGATTTCTAAGTGCTTTGCTTGAAAATATTTGTGTCTAATTTAAAATTATAGGTAGTACGTTTTAATGTGAAGTCAGGTCTCCTTCCTGAGCATTTTCAAACAGAAGCTGAATGTGCTTTTATTTTTCATTAAGAATCCTGTAGTGGTGATTTTATGATGGCAGTACAGTGTTGATGTTGTGATTTTATGTGATGTGAAGGCGGCAGAGGCTGAAGCAGCAAACTTTCTCATGTTCCATGTGACTGTGATTCCATGTAGCTGGAATCAGATTTCCAGAAAAACTCAGCATTTTAGTTTGCTAAAGACTGTCAATGCAGAATACCAGAGATGGGTTGGCTTTTACAATGGGAATTTATTAGTGTAAAACCTTACAGTTCCGGGGCTGTGAAAATGTCCAAATCAAGGCATAATTAGAGATGCTGTCTCACCAAGTTGCAGCTTTGTGATCACAGCTCTCTTCTGGGCCTGTGGCTAGTTCTGCTTCAATGTACTCCATCTGATTCCAGCCTCCGGCCTCTCTCAGCCTCTCGGGGTGGGGTTTCTCTGTCTTTCTATGGCTACAGGCAATCTTGGAGTCATCTCTTACATTGCAGGATAAAATGACAATTCTCTTTCTCTATTTGTCTCTGCATTTTTCTCCCATTTATAAAGGACTCCAGCAAGAAGGCTGTGACCTACCCTGTATCACACCTCACTGAAGTGCTCCAGTCAAAGGTCCCCAACTTAAATCAATCCAATCAAAGGGTCCCACATCCACAGAAATGGACCTATTTAACAACAACACACTGTGGAAATCTGGGGAAAATTCACATCCTTAAACCTAGGTTACAGAAAATAGATATGGACTCAGAAAAGGATGGACACTAGCCTAAATTTAGTTAATAGTCTAAATCAAGTTAATGCCCTTAGTTGTCCTTAATTTAGTTTTATTCCTTTGCTTATAAAATCTAGATATTAACATCTTATATGCTGGAAATTTCAAATTATACCTACATTCTATGGGAAAAACTGTTAATATGCCAATCATTTTATTAATTGCAAATTATGAATCAAATTATATGATCTTGCATTTTTTACTATTATTTTGAATTCTTTTTTATTCAGAATAAAGCCTTTATAAATTAACCTACAAAAAAAACTAGACCCTTTCAATTAAGTAAATTTTCTTTCTTTGTATAAAAGAGAGAGTTAACTGTCAAGAAAAATATAATAAAACTACCTGATTTTAAAAACCAAACCACAGAATTCTTTTTGCATTCAACCAAATCTTCTAAACAATACAGTGAAAAGAGAAAGCTTATCCTTAATAACTAATCAAATTCCTAAGTAAAAAAAAATTAAAAATATAAAGGGACTTCTGGTGGTTTGAACCTGTGTGTACTCCAGAAATTGCACAGAGAAGCTGGTTCAGGTCCCCTCGGCTTCTTCCCTACTGGAGGTGGGGCTGGGTCATAGGCTAGGACTGAAATCCAAACTGGGTAGAAAGAAGCTGGTTGGTTCTTAAATGTAATCTATACTTGTGGGTGTGAACCCCTCATAAGTAGGAACTTGTGTGCCACCTAATAGGGTCTTCATCTTATTAAAGGAGTTCTTTAAAAGAGAATAAAATTCAGACAGAGTGAGAGAAAGCCATGGAAGCAAGAAGGTGAGATCAACAATACTCCAACGGAAAAAGAGAGGCCAGGAGAAGCTGCCATGTGCTGTGCCATGTGACATACTAAGGACCAAGGATCTCTGGCTGCCAGCTCCAGAAAACCACAGTCATGGAGGAGAAAGCATCACTTTGGTGATGACTGTGACTTGGACTTCCTTTTAGCCTCAAAACTGTGAGCTAAAGATGGCAGCTGAGTAAGGCATTCCAAGAGTCAGTTCACCCTAAAGGGCAGTTAGTAATCTAAGTAGAGATATTTTAAGCACCTGTTTGGGGGGCCCAGGAGACCAGAAGAGCATCCTGCCACATCCTTGAAAGAATGGAAGATTCTTTCAGCAAAGATTCATAAGTAGAGCAGGCCATGTCACAGAGGCCAGTGCCCAACCTCCACTGGGAAGCTATTCCATGGCTGGAGTTAGAAGCTCCATTTCCCAAAAATGGGGGGTGGGGAAGAGACTGTTGGCCACCAACTTGAGCTATTTATTAGTAAATTTGGCTGACTAAAGTATAACCCTAAGAACAGTTAAAGTTTGAAACTGTCCAAGTCAGAAAAAGGCTGGTAGTCACCATTTTAACTCTGCCCCTGGCATGAGGGGAAGTGGGGCTGAAAAATCACAGTGATGGTAGGGACCAGCTTCTTTCCACCCAGATTGGATTTCAGTCCTAGCCTATGCCCCAGCTCCACCTGCAGGAGGGAAGAACCTGAGGGGACCTGCACCAGCTTCTCCATACAACTGTAGGTGATTTTGCCAAGGACAGACTGAATAGTTGGATACCTGGGGTTTCATCCTCTAACACCAATAGGATAGGAGAAGAGTTGTGTTTCCTTTGTCTCTTTGGGCAGCTACAGGTGTTTTGGCCCACATAAACTGGTTTCTTGAGCACCTTCGATTCCATCTCCATCCCTCCACCCACCTAGGATGGAAGAGGGCTGGTGTTTCTTCAGGCTCTCTGGGCAACTGCAGGTACTCTCAGATAGCGCAGACTGGATACTCAGACAAATGTAGCTCCATCCGCAGCCCCCAATAGTATAGGAGGGGACCGGTGTTTCCTCATCCTCTCCAGGCAACTGCAGGCACTTTTGGCCTGCACAAACTAGTTTGTTGAGTGACTTCTATTCCATCTCCACCCATGTCTCCCCCATAGGATAGCAGGGCAACTGCAGTCACTTTTGGCTTGCATGCACTTGACTACTGGGTGCCTGTGACTCCACCCCCATCCCCGATAGAACTAGACGGGGAAATGTTTCCCTAGCCTCTCTGGGTAACAACAGATGCTTTTGGTCCACATAGACTGAATAGTCAGATACCTGTAGCTCTATGTCTGCCTCCAAGTAAGATAGGAGAAGAGCTGTGTTTCTCAGGTATTCTGGGCAATGAAATGCACTTTCAGCCTGCACAAACTGGGCTGGTGGGTACCTGTGGATCCACCATCACACCCCAAGAGGATAAGAGGGGGCTTGTGTTTCCTCAGCCTTTCTGGGCAACAGCAAACAATTTTGGCCAACATGGACTGGACTGTTTGGCAACTGTGGTTCCATCCCCACCCCCTAATAGGATAGGAAGGGACTGGTGTTTCCTCAGCCTTTCTGGGAAATGGCAGGTCCTTTCAGCCCACATGGACTGAATTATTGGGGCCCTGTGGTTCCATCCCCACCCCCTAAAGGGCAGAAGGGACAGCACTCCCTCAGCCTCTCAGGGCAACTGCAGGCACATTCATCCCACATTGATTAGATTGTTTGCCACTCTGGAGGGTCCATTCCCACCTCAGGTAGATGAGGAAGGGGACTGGCGCTATGTCAGTCTACCTGGGCAACTATGGTCACTTTGTACCTGCATGGCATAGACTGCTGCCCACACCTGTGGTTCCATCCTGGCCCCAGGCAATCTCTCCAGGCAACTACAGATGGTCTTGGCCTTCACAACTTGGATTATTACACACAGTTGCAGCTCTGTCCCTGCCCCTGGCAGAGGGGAAAAGTCAAAGACCTTCACTAGTTCTGGAGGCAATGCAGCCAGCATCAGCCTCCAGAGCTTACCATACCAATTACATTCTTGGCTCCTACTACACAAGCAGCAAGGGAGAAAGGGCAAGAAAGCCTTAAATTAAAGAGAGAAACTGCACCCAGAATAAATACATCTAGTAGCCAGAGGCCAAGACACCAAAAAAAATTACAATCCATAGCAAGAGAAAGGAACAAGATAAGCCTCCAGATGACATAAAAGATTTGAGACAACTAATAATAGATGTCCAAATAAATCTCTTAATAAATTCAATTAGATGGATAAAGAGATGAAGGATATTAAGAAGACACTGTATGAGCCCAAAGAAGAATTTGAAAGCACACATAGAAAAATAGCAGCTCCTATGGAAATGAAAGGCACAATAAGTGTTTTAGTCAGCCACAGGTGTGCCTTTTGAAATATACTAAAGATTGGTCAGTCTTTATAAAGGGTATTTATTTGGAGTAGACGCTTACAGTTACCAGGCCACAAAGCATAAAGTTCTTCCCTCACCAAAGTCCACATGTTGGAGCAAGACAGCTGCCGACGTCTCCAGTGTTCAGGCTTCTGGGTTCCTCTGTTCCCAGGGCTGTGTTTCTCTCGGGGCTTAGCTTCTGTTTCCTCCACAAGTTCAGCTGTAGACCATGAGGCTCCCTACGCTTTTGCATCTCTCCACAAGGCCAGCTGTAGACTATGGAACGGCTCACTCCAACATCAGAACTGCTTCTCAAATCTGCTTCTCTCATCACTGCTGCCTTTTGTCTAGCCTTTTATACTTGAGACCATGCCCACCGAGGGGTGGGGCTCAACGTCCCACTGACGTGGCAGTTAACGCCCTAATCATAACTTAATCATGCCCAAACAAACAGATTAGTTTACAAGCATAATCAAATTTATATTTTTGGAATTCATAATTAAATAAAACTGTCAAACCATTACAATAAGTGAAATTAAACATATACTAGAATCATATAACAGCAGATTTGAGGAAGCAGAAGAAAAGATCAGTGAGCTTGAGGACATGGCCACTGAAAGTGGACATACAAAAAAACCCCACAAAAAACAGAAGAAAAAGAATGGAAAATTGAACAGGGTCTCAGGGAACTAAATTATGGCAAGAGATGTCATATGTGTCATGAGTTCCCCAGAAGGAGAGGAGAAGGGGAAAAGGGCAGAAGGAATATTTTAAGAAATAATGGTAGAAAACTTCCCAATTCTAAGGACATAGATATCCGTGTCCAAGAAGCACAACATAGGCCATCCAAAATAATCTGTACAGACAAACTCCAAGACACATGCTAATTGGAATGTCAAAAAGGCAAAGAGAATTCTGAGAGCAGCAAGAGAAAAGTGATCTATAACACACAAGTGATATCCAATAAGATTAAGTGTGGATTTCTCATCAGAAGCCACAGAGACAAAAAGGCAGTGGTATGATATACTTAAGATAATGCAAGAGAAAAACTGCCAGCCAAGACTCTTATATCCCACAAGATTTTCTTTCAAAAACGAGGGCAAGTTTAGAATATTCACAGATAAACAGAAACTAAGAGAGTTTATAACCAAGAGACCAGCTTTGCAGGAAATACTAATGGCAGTGCTACAATCTGAAAAGCAAAGGCAGGAAAGAGAGGCTTGGAAGAGATTGTAGAAATGAAGATTATATCAGTAAGAGTAATTAAAAGTGTAGAAAGAGTGGTGAAAATAAAATATGACAGATAAAGCCCAACAATCAAAATGGATGAAATAAGAACTGCCTTTATAGTAATAACAATGAATGTTAATGGATTAAATTCCCCAATCAAAAGACACAGACTGGTGGGAGGGATAAGAAAATATGAGTCATCTATATGCTGTTTACAAGAGACTTGCCTTAGACCCAAGGATACTGTAATGGTTTCAGAGTTTTATTTAATTATGAATTCCAAAAATATAAATTGGATTATTCTTGTAAACTAATCTGTTCATCTAGGCATGATTAAGTTATGATAAGGGCATTAACTGGGCCACAAAGTCAGGAGGGTGTTGGGCCCCGCCCCTCGGTGGGTGTGGCCTCAAGTATAAAGGCTAGGCAGCAGATCTGAGTTGCAGAGATTTGGAGAAGGAGATTTGAGGAGCAGTTCTGATGTTGGAGTGAGCCGTTCACCCGATAGTCTACAGCTGCCTGTGGAGAGACGCAATGCATAGAGACCCTCCTGGTCTACAGCTGAACTTGTGGAAGAAGCAGAAGCTAAGCCCGGAGAGAAACGTAGCCCCAGGAACAGAGGAACGCGGAAGCCTGAACCCTGGAAAAGTCGGCAGCCATCTTGCTCCAACACGTGACTTTGGTAGGAGAAGAAACTTATGCTTTGTGACCTGGTAACTGTAAGTGTCTACCCCAAATAAATACCCTTTTTAAAAACCGACCAATCTTTGATGTATTTCAAAAGGCACACCTGTGGCTGACCAAAACAGATACCAATAGACTGAAAGTGAAATACTGAAGAATGATATTCCACACATGCTGTAACTAAAGAAGAAATTTTCTGGAGTGGATATACTTATATCACATGAAAAAGACTTTAAAACCAAAACTGTTGTTAGAGACAAGGAAGGATATTATACATTAATAAAGGGGACAATTAACCAGGAAGAAATAATAATCATAAATATATATGCATCTAACTAATATGCCCCAAATTACATGAGGCAAACACTGGAAAACCTGAAGGGAGAAATAGATATCTCTAAATAATAGTTGGAGTCTTCAATACACCACTCTCAGCATTGGATAGAACATCTGGGTAGAAGATCAGTAAAGAAACAGATTTTGAATAATATAATAAGTGGAATAATAGGTATATACAGAACATAGCACCACAAAAGAGCAGGATATACATTCTTCTCAAGTGCTCATGGATCTTTGTCCATAATAGATCATATGTTGGATCACAAAGCAGATCCCAATACATTCAACAAGATTGAAATTATACAAAGCACTTTCTCTGATCATAATAGAATAAAGTTGGAGATCAAGAAAAGGTGTAAAAAGGGGAAAATCACAAATATATAGAGATTAAACAACTTACTTTTAAAAATCAGTGTGTCAGGAAGCTGATGTGGCTTAAGTGGTTGGGCATCCATCTACCATATGGGAGGACCTGGATTCAAATCCCAGGACTTCCTGGTAAAAAAAAAAAGTGAGCAGGTAGGCCCGTGTGGCGAGCCACACAGCAAGATGATGACACAACAAAAAGAGAGATGCAGGGAAGAGTCAAGGAGAGATGTGCCAGAAACCAGGAACCGAGGTGGTGCAAGTGACAGGGTGCCTCTCTCCCACATTGCAGGTCCCTAGGATAGAATCCTGGTGAGGTCTGGAGGAGAAAAATGAGAAGAGAAAGGCAAGAAACAGATACAGAAGATCACCCAGCGAATGGACACAGGCAGCAAGTGGTGGTGGTGGGGGACTCATAGAACTGTACATAAAAAGAAATAATAAAGTCAATTTAAAAAAATCCACAAAACTATACTATATTTAAAAAATCAGTGTGTCAAATAAGAAATTGTGAAAGAAATCAATAAATATCTTGAAATGAATGAAAATGAGATCATAACATATCAGAACCTATGGGATGCAGCAAAGACATTGCTGAGAGGGAAATTTATAGCCCTCAGTGCTTACAATAAAAAAGAAAAAGTTAAAATCAATGACTTAACTACACAACTGGAGGATCTAGACCAAAAATAGCAAACTATTTCCAAAAGTAATGACATAACAAAGATCAGAGCAGAAATAAATGAAATTGAGAACAAAAAAACAAGAAAGAATTAGCAAAACCAAAAATGGGTTCTTTGAGAAGATTAACAAAATTGACAAACTCTTATCTATACTGACAAAGAAAAAAAGAGAGAAGATGCAAATAAATAAAATAAAAAATGAAAACAAGGACATTACTACTGACCCCACAGAATTAAAAGAGATCATAAAAGGATACTATGAACAACTGTACACCAACAAACTAGACATTGTAGATGAAATGGAAAAATTACTAGTAATGTACAAATAACCTGCACTGACTCTAGAAGAAATAGAAAACCTCAATAAATCAATCACAAGTAAAAAGATTGAAACAGTTGTCAAACAACTCCCCAAAATAAAAAGCCCAGGACCAGATGGTTTCACAGGTGAATTCTACCAAGCATTCAAAGATTTAATAGCAATCTTACTCAAGCTCTTCCAAAAAATTGAAGAAGGAACATGACCAAACTCATTATATGAAGCCAATATCACCCTAATAACAAAGCCAGATAAAGATATTTTAAAAAAAGAAAATTACAGTCCCATTTCCCTGTTGAGTAGAGATGCAAAAATTCTCAACAAAATACTTGCTAATTGAATCCATCAACACATTAAAAGTATCATGATCAAGTGGGTTTTATAACAGGTGTTCAAGGGTGGTTTAATAGAAAAAATCAATCAGTGTAATATACCACATTAATAAATCCAAAAAGAAAAAACACATGATCCTATTATTGATGCAAAAAAGGCATTTGACAAAATACAGCATCCTTTTTTGATAAAAATATTACAAAAGATAGGAATTGAAGGAAACTTTCTCAACATGATAAAAGCCATATATAAAAAACCCACAGCTAACATTGTACTCAATGGTGAAAGATTGAAAGTTTTCCCATTGAGATCTGGGATGAGACAAGGATGCCCACTGTCACCACTGTTGTTCAATATAGTGCTGGAAGTTGTAGCTAGAGCAATCAGGGAAGAAAAAGAAATAAAAGGCATCCAAATCAGAAAGGAAAAAACACAATTTTCATTATTCGCAGGTGATATGATCCTACACCTGGAAAGTCCTGAAAAATCTAGAACAAAGCTGCTAGAGCTAATAAATGATTTTAGCAGAGTGTAAGGATACAAGATCAATATGCAAATATCAGTAGTGTTTCTATAGTGACTAAAAAAATCAAATATTTAGGAATAAATTTAACCAAGGTTGTAAAACAATTATATTCAGAAAACTGCAATCCATTGCTAAAAGAAATTTTTTTAAAAGACCTAAATAATGGGACGAGCAGTCCATGCTCATGGATTAGAAGACTTAATGTCATTAAGATGCCAATTCTAGCCAAATTGATATACAGAATCAATTCAATCCCTATTACAATTCCAACAGCAATTTTTTAAGAAATGGAAAACACAATTATAAAATTTATTTGGAAGGGTAACGGGCCCTGAATTGCCAGAAATGTCTTAAAAAGGGAAAGCGAGACCTCACTTCTGGACTTAAAATCATATAACCTAGCTACAATGGTGTATTAGTCAGCCAAAGTGGTGCTGATGCAAAATACCAGGCATTAACTCAATCGCTTGTAACTCAGTTTGAGTCTCCGCCCCCTTGGTGGACTAATATAAACAGACATTCACTCAAAAAAACACTCACTCAAAAAGACACACAGGAAGAGAGATAACTCTGTCATTTTTGACCCTTGGTCCCCGGGTAGAGATGAGCCATTCACCTGATAAGTTTGCAGCTGACAGAGAGGAAGCCCTGAGAGATAAGCCCTATGTCAACCTAGAGCTGGCCAATGGAACCTAAAGAGGAAGAGGAAGTCCAGGCAGGAGAAACCATGAAGAGAACAGCAACCATCTAGCTTCAACATGTGGCAGCTGACCTTGGTGAGAAAGCAACATTGAGCTGGGCTTTTTAGGGCCTTGTAACTGTAAGCTTTTTCCACAAATAATTACCCTTTATAAAAGCCAACAGATTTCTGGTAGTTTGCATCAGCACCCCTTTGGCAGACTAATACAGGATATAAATGTCAATTGAAAGAAACCTAGAGAATAATCTAGGGACTGAATAACACAGTGAACCCAGAAGTAGGTCAGAATTGTGGTTAATAGTACAAATGCAAGAATGTCCTTCTGGGAACTAGAATAATGGATGTCACTAATGCAGGGTGGTGGGAATGTGGAGAAGCATGGGAAAAATACAATTAATGTAACCTATAGACCACGGTTAAGAGCAATACTGTAATATTCTTGTATCAATGTCAAAGATGTACTGTCAATAATAAGAGAGAATGTAAAATATATGCCAAATATATACTGTGGACCATAGTTGGTGTAATAATCTGATGATATTATCTCATAATCTGTAAGAAATGTTCCACAATGGTGTGGTATGTTGGTGAAGGAATGTTGTATGGGAATTGTTCACGTGTGCATGATTGTTTTGTAAGTTCACAACTTCTGTAATAAAAAAAATATTAAAAAAACAAGTATCTTAACATCAAAAAAATGAAACTGTAAGATAATATATTCCCATTGTTTAAACCAACCCATTTCGTAGTATTTGCTTTAGCAGCCTTGGGAAATAAAACAGGACTATTTTATTTCATTAAAAGGAGTTGAAGTGAGAGTTTTCTAGTGTTAATCTTTGGTGAGAGCTCACTTCATTTACACTAGTATTTTTTTGCATTAGTTGTCATATATATCATCAATGAATATAGGAAATGAGAGACATAACTTGCATTTCTTAACTCAATCATCACTGTTAAAGCTTCCTATATTCCTTAATCATACACTGTCTTTTTTTGCCCCCATGTCTCATTGAGTTCATCAATACTTTCATACTTTTGAAATAAATTGTCATCATATTTCCCCCCTCACTTCAATGTTGTCAGCACCTTGAAGTCAGACCTGAGAGTCTTACTCCCCATTATATTCATATTTTATTCATAATTAAAGTTGGGCACATAAGGGACCTCATAATTGTTAGCAATTAATTGAATGCATTTCCTAAGGTTAGTTAGTATGAGAACAAGACTGAGAGGTAAAGAAAATAATTCTTTGGTCACTATCTGAAAATGATCCCCAATTTTCAAAGCAGTAAGAAATGAAATCATTAAAACTGATTTGAAATAAGATGTAATTTTCTCTTTATTCAGAGGCAGACAACTAGAATCAACTAAATGGACTCTCCTAATTCATTTAATCTTTAATTAATCAGCAGGCATATATTAGAGAAAAGTCACTGTGACCTTATGGTGAATTAGGCAATTCTACCAATAAATTTTAGCCATGCTTTGGACTACTTTAAATTATTTGCATCATTGATGTATTCATTCACTCCAATATATACCAAAAATTTTAGGGTGAAGAAAGTGTGCTGAAGCTTTTAGAAAATTGAAAAAGGCCAATTTAAAATTTAAATGATGGGACCCACCTGCATTATATAACTGCTGTCCAAATACCTGGCATGGTGTTTCATAAATCCGGACCTTAAAACAAAATTACGCTTTTCAGTTAAATGGTAGATTTTAAATATACTAAATCAAAGCAGAATTTTGTTGAGTCATCTTATGAGGTAAGAGTATAACTGAGGGTGAAAAGCTTGACAGATAACTGGATGACCTTCAAGAGAAATCAAAGCAACAAATATAAAGTAGTATTTATATCTAATTATAATTCATAGGCATAAATATAATTTTACATGGTTCATGGCTATGAGTGAACATGGATATATAATGCTGATATGCAAGCTAAAAACTGAAGTTGTAGGAAGAAAACTGCATTGCTTTTATATTTTGACACTAACACTATTCATTCTTCTGGACTCAATATTGGTAGTCCCATCCTTCAGACCTGTACCTAAATCAGAGCTTGTTCTATTGCTATAAGATTGATGTCTCATATCATCACAACGATAAAAAGAAAGAAATGAAGGATTCTATTTGGTTTATGAAGTCTTCTTTTTGTAGCAATTCTTATACTACTAATGCAAATAGATATGTTCATGTCACCGAAAGACTACTAACCAGAAATATAAGAAAATGACAGTGACTAGGTGAAAACAAGATCTATCTCAAGTACTACTGCCTTTGTAATTAGGCAGTAGCTTATAAGATACTCATTTTGAGAAATGATGAAAGGTGTTCAAAGAATAAAAAGCTAAGTGCCAGATAATTTACATAATTGAATTCTCACAATACTGATTTTAATGTGATGACAATGAGATTCAGAGATGTTAAATGCTTTTGTGTTCACACAGCTAGAAATTAGTGGTTGAGGGTAGGAGAGATAAAAAACGGTATTCTAATCCTCACTACCTAGTTGCTGGAACTCTGTATGAAACAGCATTGCCTCCTGAAAATTAGAGGCTTGAATTATATGCTCTCTGATGTCCTTTCCGTTATTAACATTCTATAAATATTAGTGCAGCTGGGATAGTAATCTGACTCCTAGTTATCTCTCTTGTAATAAAATGAAGGGTAGTTTAATGACATTTGTATTGTATTTTTTATGACCTTATTTAGAGACAAGCAAGCACAAACCATGAATAAAACACAATACTTAGTCCCCAAATTTGAGTGTTGGATTGATGAGTGACTTTCAGTTTTTTTATCTAATTGGTTATAGAGTTTATTTGAAATTTGAATGCCCAGCAAGGATTTATGGCACCCCAAAAGGCTAACAGCCTGGCAGGATACAGTGATTCTGTTACCTCAACCAACACCAAAAAGAGAAAAAAACACAACAACAAAACAAAAACAAAGAATTATGTGAGTCAAATTGTTGGTCTATGTCACTGGTTCTAAAACTGTCTGCATATTTGAATTTGAAGGGAAATTTTGTAAAAGACCAATATCTGTACCCCTCTACCATGAAATTCTGATTTAATTGGTCTGTCATGAGAATTAATTATCTATATTTAAAAAATAACATATGGCTTTAATATCTGTTATGGATGCTCTTATAAGAACCTCATAAAGGGCCGGCCGCAAAGCCCAGTGGATAGGGTGCTGGTATACCACATGGGAGGACCCAGGTTCTGTTCCCGGGGGCCTCTCCTGGCGGGCAGACCGCCTTCAGAAGGGCAAGCCACCATGGGCGGGCCAGAGCCACCGTGGGCAGGGCAAAAAGCTGCCACGGACAGGGCAAAAGCCGCTACGGGCAGGGCAGGTCGCTCGCGAATGGAGCGCAGCCAGCCACCCGCGAACTGAAGCAGAGCCAGCCGTGAATGGAAGCAGAGGCCACCCACAAGCAGGGAAAGCCGCGCCTGCGCGGTGACCGGTCTCGGCATGTCGCCGCAGCCGTGGGGAGGGGAGATATGTAATAAAATAAATAAATCTAAAAAAAGAACCTCATAAAAACAATAAGGAACTGTAGTCCTCTAGCTTGGCAGTGCCACAAGCTATATTACTTTTAGAATAAGTTATTAGGTTAAGAATAAAATTTTGCAATGGCTGATAGGCATGCTAGATATTTCACATCATGAGAATTTCTTAGCATGTGCAAAGGAAACCTTGAGGACATATGATGATAACATAAGCCTGAAATATTTTTTAAAGTCATAGAAATATATGCCATTTAAATAATGTGTCTTATCATTGCATGGATATATGTTTTTAAATTTTGCTTTGTTTTATGTAGTGGCAATAGATGGAATTATTATGGATTACAAATCTCCAAATGAACAACATTGAGAATATTGCGTCTGTTTGGCCATTTGTAAAAGGGTAAGAAGCCAGAGGAAAGGAATAGTACCAGGAACTTCTGCCTTTGTTTTCTTGATTTACAATTATGAAAGTGTTCATGCCTTCATTGTTTTCTAAGATGGCCTTATATTTTAATATTTTCCCTCTAGCCTCCTCAGAAAGTTGTTACTCATCTTGTTGAAATTCTGTAAAAATTCCCCTGTCAAAAGGACAAAGAGAAACCTCACAGGTACAGAACTGTTCTTGGACAGGTTTTGTCTAAAGAATTGCTTATCTGGGATTTTAGTTCACAATTTAAATATTAATAATACTATTGTTAACATACCTCTAGAGAGACAACTATATAGAAATACCTAAGGCATTACAGCACTTGTCTGGCTTTCCCCATATCACAGCATTGCTAAAACTGTGGTTTGTTCTTGGGAATTTACTAGTTCTTGTGATGAACACACTTAGGTGATGTCAGATCAAACAAATAGCTGTTCCAAGTTTGGGATTACCACCCATTGCCTCAATAAATAAAGGAGATAAAGTTTGGTTTAAAAATTTAAAGCTAGAAAGCAAATGTTTTTACTGGTAATGCTTTGTAAATAAGAGTACATCTTGTGATTCATATGTGACGTTGGATAGGGAACCATCTGTACTTGTTTAGTTTTGTCCTTTTTTACATAAAATTGGTATTAGAAAGCCAGTATTTTAAAAGAGAATTTGAATTTTTTGCATAATGAAGAATTTTAAAGCATACTTTAGATGAAATATCTCAAGAACATCATCTTTTTTGGGCAAGTACTCTTTGGAATGAAAATTTTCAAATCAGTGGATAAATATTCTTGCCTTCTTGCCTTTCCATCACACCATCTTGGAAAAATATCAATCAATAGGTGGAACCCAGACAATCTCCTGGTACACAGCTGCCCCCTGGTCCCCAATGTTTCTTGGAAATAGTACATTGACAGTGCATTATAAGCTCACATGCCCATTCTTTATAATTATTTCAGGTTGTCCCTCTTCTTACATTGGAAATAACTTCCTCTCTTTTATCTCCTTCAGCATTTGATCTTGACCTGAAGCCAAATATTCATGTGGCTATGCCCCACCCCCCTTTATTTTCATTTTCCTCCTATTCTTTTTTTTTTTAAAGATTTATTTATTTTATTACATATCTCCCCTTCCCCCCGCTGCGGCGACGGGCCGAGAGTGGACACTGCGCAGGCGCGTCTTTCCCTGCTTGTGGGCAGTCTCTGCGTCCGATCACGGCCGGCTTTCAGTTCGCGGGTGGCTGGCTGCGCTCCATCCGCGGGCGACCTGCCCTGCCCGTGGTGGCTCTTGCCATGTCAGTGGCAGCTTCTTGCCCTGCCCACGGCGGCTCCGGCCCGCCCATGGCGGCTTGCCATTTTCAAGGCGGTCTGCCCGCTAGGAGAGGTTCCCGGGAATCGAACCCAGGGCCTCCCATGTGGTATGCCGGTGCCCTATCCACTGGGCTATCGAGCTGGCCCCATTTTCCTCCTATTCTAAGGAAGAAGTATGGCCTCTCTTCTATAAAAGTCAGCCTTACACCTGTGTTTTGACTCCCATCTTCTCTATTATTATGTAAAAGACCTTGTGCTGTAAGTGTTAATGATTGTTCCAAGGGTCTCTGACAAAGAAATGTGTGGTTCTTTAACATAATATATTTAATATAAATTATAATTTAATATAAAAGGTCCATTTACATTAGAACATTGGTGAGTAGTGATAATTTTACTAAGAATTTTTAAGGGAATTGAATAATAGCTTATGTCAAACACTGTGCAGGATATTCCTTATAAAAGCAATTAAAAGTGTCTAGAGTCTTTTCTGAGTTTCTTTGGCATTATGGCTGTTGTGATGTCCCTTTATTTTCCTTCCTCCATAAAGAGCCTAGGAGTCTGGTTCCACTTTTCCTACTGCCAGGTATTCCTCACAGGTCTCAATCTCTCTTTTTTTTCATGTAGGGAAGCAAGCTCAGTCTTATTTCTCCTAAATACATGTCTACTTCATTGTTTCAAAATCTTCTCGGCTATTGACAATGACTTGCATTCAATAGATTAAAGATCCTTCACTGTCCATGAACCATTCTCATTAGAACTAATAGATGCTTACAAATATCCAAAAAATTTGTTCAGGTACAGAATTATTCCTTTCCAGACCCATACCTTCCACGTTTCTTTTATTGGTTCTATCCCTAAAATATTTAAATATGTTTGAGATGTTTACACAATAAGGGAAAAAAAACCCTAACAAACATTTGAACAAATATCCACATGCACACGTTCCATCTTAAGGCTCAATTTTCACCTGTAACACCCCAATTACTACCTCCATATGCTTAATGGATAACTCATAAATCTCAAACTCAGTATATTCAAAACCTAATTAATCAATTCTCCCACAAGTTTCCCCCCTCTTCCAGATTCTATATAACATTAAATAACCTCCAATTATTCAACCCTTGAAATACCTTTGATGTTTTATTCTCTATTCCACTACATTTAACAATCACCAAATCCAGTTGATTGATTATATCTCTTAAATACCTCTTAAAAATATGCAGCTCTCTCACCATACTACTTGTGTAGGCCCACATAATTCTGCCCTGACCACTGCAATGATCTCCAATTGGTTTCCCTGCATTCACTTGCCCTGTTCCATAAATTATTTTAGAATAAAAATTCCACTGTCCCAGTTCTCTTAAAATATCCCAATGAATCCCAATTGCTCTTAAAATAGAATCTCAATCACTTAATACAGTTTATAAAGGTCTCCAAATCAAGGCTTAACTTCCTTTCAAGACCTAGTTCACTTCTGTCTGCACTCAGATATTTTGAGCTTCCTACAGTACCTCAAGTGTGCCAAAGTGTCACTCTGGTCTATGGTTTTACATAAGCCACATGCTCTGTCTAGTTTGTGCCGATTTATGCTATACTGCAACTTCACTTCAGGATTGTCTCTTTTTCCTTAAAATCTGAACTTCATGGCACTTCATAAGAAAGTTAGCCCTCACCCCACAGACCAGATTAAAATCCCCTTACAGGTTCCTACGCCACCATGTTCTCTGAACACCACACATGCAATTAATCCCTTTCTAGATGACATGCATCATGAGGACAGCCACTCTATCTGTCATATCATTCCCAACTCTGCTCCAGTGTTTT
>PVKH010005789.1:0-21701 GCA_004027955.1 Chaetophractus vellerosus | reverse complement strand
TTACACTGGGGAAATAGGTTAACATATATTCCAAGGTAAGCCCCACTGATGGGTTGGCTGATTTAATGTGGTTTTGTGCCTTACCTATAGTGTCCAGATGTCTCTAGAGCCCTGAGGATCACCCCTGTTTGAGGCACTGTTTACTGCAGCAGTAGTGAGATCTCCCTGATATGTGCATAAATGTAACCTCTGGAATGACCTCCCAACTCACTTTGAAATCTCTTGGCCATAAAAACTCTTTTATGTTTACTATTTCCCTCTTTTGTTCAGTGTCTTTTCCCAAATGCATCACTAGTTGGTGCTTGGTAATAATCCTTGGTGCCAGGGAGGCTCATTCCTGGAAGTCATGTTCCCTGCTGGGGGGAAGGTAGCAAGTTTATATGCTGAGTTTGGCCTAGAAAGAGACCACATTTGAGTAACAAGGAATTTTCAGGAGGTAACTTTTTTAGGCAATAGATATTATTAGGCTAAGTTTCAATTTTACAAGAATAAGGTTCTTAATATCAAGGTCTTGGTGTATTGGTTTGTTTTCTTTTATTAGACACTGCCTATGTACACTAGAAATTCTTGCCACTCTATTAGATAATATAGCAGGAACCCCCAGAATGGGAATTTAGTATTTTATTGGTTATTCTGTGGGTCTCCACCCACTGAGATAACACCCCATGACCACACGAATACATT
The DNA here is from genome assembly GCA_004027955.1 of Chaetophractus vellerosus. Classification (NCBI taxonomy): domain Eukaryota; kingdom Metazoa; phylum Chordata; class Mammalia; order Cingulata; family Chlamyphoridae; genus Chaetophractus; species Chaetophractus vellerosus. The sequence goes on along the minus strand of PVKH010005789.1, from coordinate 21,017 downwards.
CATATTCCACAGGGGCCTGCCACAGGTGCACCTTTCCCCACACTTCCCCACACCACCAGCACCCTGCACCAATCGATCCTCCCCTACCATAGTTGTAACTTTTCTGTAATCTAAAATCTTTTCAAAAACAAAGCCAAATTTTTTTTCTTGCATTGTGCTTTTCATCACCATAAGACCTGTCATCTTTTTATGTATGTTAACAATTTCTTCTGTATGTTCCCCCAGTGTCTTCTTTTTTCAACTTTATTTTCAAAGAAGTTCTAGGTCTAACCATTTAAATGACTAACTTTTCTGAAATTTATCCACTTCTGTCTTCCCACCATGCTTTTGTGTATACAACTTCTTCTTCCTGAAATAGTCACCCTATGTTTTTTTTTCCTGCTGATTTCTTACTAATTCATTAGCTCTCAGCTCACATATCCCCTTATCTAAAAAGCATTTCCTGAGTTTACCATTATGAATTAAGTGTCCCTTCTATGTGTCACAGCATAATTGTTATAAAACTTTAAAAGTCAATGCATAACTATTATAGGTCCCAGACAATGGCTTGCAATTCTCTTTGCATTTCTTTTATCCTAAACATCAAGCACATTGTTCATTAAATACCTATTGGATTGGTAGGATGGATAAGTGTATAAACGATTAGCTAGGGTATTAAGACTACCAGTCAGAAAGCCTGGGCCATTCCAGTTAAAAATTTTAGCTTACTATTAGAATTGAGGATGCAGCTTATCTGTTCTCATACTTAGAAGCACATATATTCATCTGTGAGATGATAATAAACTTCACTACTAATAAAATAACTTAGTAAAAGTGGCTATTGTTTGCAGTACTTAAAGCATACAATGAGGAACCCCAGGAAAGCCCTGAGGTAACTTTTATTCTCAGAATTTTGTAATTTAAAATTTTCAGGGGACCTTAGTAATCTAGTAATATTTAAGGAAGTTCTCAAATTGCTTTGTGTGTTTGTTGTTGTTGAAGTCAAATATTTGAAAAATAGTTAAAGGATCCTAAGGAAATTAAGTACTTATTCCTAGGAGAAGTAATCATAGTTAGTGGTGAATTAACCATATGAATATTTTAGGACACTGATTGGTGCATTCAAAATCTTTTATGTTTGAAAAGCCCTTATACATATTTGATCTCATGGTTTTGTGAAGTGAGCAGAACAAGTCTGAGGAAATTAAAGTCCAGTGTGGTTAAGTCAGTTGTCCAAGTCATCTTCATTGTATCAGCATCTTTGTAGGAGCTGGGGATAGGAGCTCTCTGGCTTCACGGAGTTTATAGTCCAGTGGGAATGACATACATTAAATAAGTAAGTGCAAATGCAAAAGTTTGTAAAGAGCTACAAAAGGGAATTTCAGACTGTGGTAGGGTCTAATAACAGGGATACTTAAAGATTAAGAGGGTTTCCCTGAGGAGGGTATGTTGAAGTTGAGACCAGAAGGATGAGTAAGAGGTCAGTCATGTGGCAGAATCAGGCTTGGAACTCCAATATTCTGACTTCAAACTCAAGGATCTTATCTCTAATCCAAGATATATTAGGAAAGAAATTTACTGAAGTTTCCACTGCAAATTATTTCACTTGATAAATGTTAGGAAGTGATTTGTAACTCTAGTTTAGTAATCGAGTAAGGAGATAACTTATCCCCTAAGATCAGTTTCCCTCTGCTGAAGAACCAACTTTCAAAAGAAGTGGGTGCAGGGTAATAAGAAAGATGGGCATCTAGCCATTGATAGTTTCTCATCTTTAACAGTCTTCTGACATTTTCCCAGCTTGGAGGGCTCCCCTTTCAAAATTCCTTCTGGCTGCTTTCAGGATCCATCACATCCCACTTAGTGTGTTACAGAGTATTGACAAATTGCACACTTCAGTTTTATATTTAGTATTTTTGGCAGTATAGTCTTTCTACTTTCTGTTTCTTTCAAGAGTCAAAAGTGCTTTGAACTACCTTATCATCTCTCCTCCCCTTTACCCACCACCTCCAAAAGACTGAGAAAAGGAGAAAGTAGGGGGGACACCTGAGAAAGAGGGGGCAGGGAGAAGGAGAGAGGAAGGAGAGAACCTCTGTCTCATCACTTGGAAACTAATTTTGTCTTCAACAGGCGTGAGATCTTCTAAGTTGTCAGCAGTTTGGGGGTTGGTTGGGACTGCCAGAGAAGCAGCAGTAACACTTTTTTTTATGGCACTCAAGGAAGTGTCAAGATGGAGCAGACATTTCAGGAGCCAGAAAAGCAGACTTAGCAACAGCCATTCTCTCCTGGGTTATTTCTTGAGATCAGGATTGTTCTGCCATGAAGGACAAGTTTGAAATCATGCTTTCTTCTGAGGAAAATGCCTTGCCTGTGGGACTCTTTTTGGGTGGCTGTTTTCCCTCCTGCAGTTGCAGTACCCTAGAGACTGGAGATGAGGTAGAAATCCTCCTTGGTCCTATTATCTCTTCCAGACCATCCTCTTTACTCTCTTCCTTTCCAAGCCCTACCCCTCTATGTTTTAATCTCATGCCAACATATTACATATAGATGTAGCCTGTCTACTAAAACATCTGCCAATCAACTCTGCCTTATTCCCTGAAGATCAGGGGTTCGTAACCTTTTTTGTCAAGTCAGGTGAAAACCACGGACCCCTTACTCAGTCCATACTATGCTGTGTATTACTTGATAAATATATCACACCTGAACCAACACATCCATCTCCACAAGAATATTGTTTTTTTTAAATTTCAATTCAAGCTCATGGACCCCTTGTTAAGAACTCCTGTGTTAGACCTGGTTTTACTCTCACTCTACCCAACACAACTCCTGCCTTAATGTAGGTGATTTCAATATTCGTACAGGTTATTTTTTCAAAAACTAAAATCTTAGTTTCTTAAACTACTCTCCTCCAATGATTTTTTCCTCTACACCCCCTCAGATACACATGCCCACTCTCAATACCTCCATGATTTTAAATCCAAGCGTCCTTGTCTCTGAACAACACCTCTTATCTTTTCTGTTCACGCCTTTTGTTCTTGAGTGTTAAAATCCATTGATTCTATAAGCTTTTAGCTTTCCCTCATGTACTCCTTTCCTCCCTTAAATTCTATGGTCAATCACGATAATAACTTCCTTGAATTCACAGTCATCTTTCTTATCCTTATTTGGTAGAGACCCAATCATGGTTAAATCTTAATCTCTGCCTACCTTACAGCTGTACCTGCTCAGTGGAAATGTCTGGAGAAAATGAAACCACCACAATGCCTGGCCTTCCTTTAAGTCCACAATAAATCACTTTAATTGGGTCCTAAATGTTGCTCAACCGTAATACTTCATTTCTTGCTCCATTCATTTCCCTGTTCTCCTAAATGTCTATTTCATACCTCCTCTTCTCTCTTAAAAATTCCAGCCTCCACTACCTCTTCACCTCTTCATTGTCAGCTGATGAAATAATCAGAGGAGAATTTCTCAAGCTCCTGCAATCTCTGTATATTCTACATTCCTTCCCATTACAGAAGTATGCCTGTGCTGTGAGATAAGGCCAATTTCTTCCTTTTGTGAGAAATCCCATCACTTCTTGTCCACTGAAGGATTTCCCTTTAACAAATTCTCTCCTTTGATGTCCAAACTGATAGTTATTTTCTCTCCATTAGATTTTTATCATCAGTATACAAAAAATCTATAATTTCTTCCATCTTAAAAAATTCCTGTCATGACCTAAATTCTCTCATCAACTACTATCTTATTTCTCTTCTCTTAGAACCCTCCTAAGAGTTGTCTCTATATTCATTTTACTCTCTGTCCATTTTCTCTTGAATCCACTACAATTGGGTTTTTGCCCTTGTGGCTCCACCTAAACAAGTCAATTCCAGGTTGCCAAGTGACTTGTATCTTCTAACTCAACAGTCAATTAACAGTTCTCATCTTACTTGATTTGCATGTAAAAATTGACAAATTTGATCATTCCTCCTTGAAACACTATCACTTGGCTTCGAGAGTTCTGCACTCTTGGTTATTGTGCTAGTTCATTGGCCTGTGGCAGTTTGAATTTGGTGAATCCCAAAAAGATAAAGATTATGTTTGTGAGCTAATCCATTCCTGCAAGTGTGAGACTGTTTCAATTGGATTATGTCAGTGAAGTGTGACTTAGGTTGTCTCCTCCCTTTTTCTGGGTCTGATAAAAAGGGAGTCACAGAGAGAGACATAGACACAGAGATAAAGGAAGCCACTTTATTTGAGCCTGCCACGTGAGAGGAAAAGCAACAGTTTTGCCCACCACTAAGATACAAAAAGAGAAGCCCCCAATAGGCTCAAAGAACTGAGGCCCACGGAGAAATGAGCCATATGCTTGATAGCTTACAGCTGAACTTAGTACGAAAGAGGAGCTGCTGAGACTGAGGGAGGAAGCCAGGGAAAGATACAAGCCAGGTTTGCCTACAGCTGCAGAAAGGCGGAGAAATTGGTGGCTATCTTGTTTCACCACGTGGCAGCTGACTTTGATGAGAAAGCACCTCTTATGGTGCCTCAAGTTGGACTTCTCATAGCCTTGGAACTGTAAAATTTTACCCCAAATAAATCCCTGTTATCCTCTGGTACTTTGCATCAGCAGTCTTCTCCAGGTTACTAATTGACTTGCATTTTCTAACTCAACAGTCAATTAACAGTTATCTTACTTGATCTACATGTAGAAGTTGACAAATTTGATTATTCTCTCCCCTTTGAAACACTTTCACTTGGCTTCCGAGCACCATACTCTCTTGGTTGCCCTACTACCTCACTGGGCATTCCTTTTCCGTCTCCTTTCCTGCTTTAATGTTGGAGTGCTTCAGGGCTTAGTCTTACTTACCCCATTAGTGCTCTCAGTATGTGAGAATATACTATTTAATCTATTGCAGGTGTAAATAATATATATTTAAAATTTATATCTGTAGTTCCAACCTCTTCCCTGAACTCATAGATCTGTCTACTGGACATATATTAAATGGATAACAGACCTCTTAAATTAGTAGTTATGATCAAAACTCAACTCATGTTATTTTGCCTCTAAACCCTGTTCTTTCATTTTTCCCGATTTCAGTGAATGACAGATCAATCTTTTTGCATACTTAGCCCAAAATCTTGGGTTAAACTTTGACTTCTCTCTCTCTCTCTCAAACCCCATATTTATCCAACAGCAAATCCTATTAGATTTATCTTCAAACATATTCATAATCTGACCAGTTCTCATTCCTGTCACCACACTCATCCATGCCAGCATCATTTCTCACCTAGATAATTGTAATAACCGTCTAACTGGTCTCCTTTTCCTGCCCTTGGTACTTCCCCCTTGCCTATTCTTACACAGCAGAGTGATTCAAAATATTTTCTAATTTTTATTCAATTTATTCCTTGATCCATAGGCTAGTTAGAAGTGTGTTATTCAATTCCTACATCTTAGAGGATATTCTTCTTTTCTAAGCTTGATTTCAAGTTTTAGTGGCATTGTGGTTAAGGAGCACACTCTGTATGTTCTCATTATCTTAAATTAATTGACTTGTGTTTAAGGCCTAGCATAAGGTCTGTTTTGAGGAATGTTCCATGTATACTTGAAAGTAATACATTTTCTGTAATGGTTAGGTGTAGTTCACTGTAAATGTCAATTAGGTCAAGTTTGTTAAAGTGTTATTTGAATCTTCTGTATCCTTACTATTTATCTACTTATTCTAGGAATTACTGAGAGAAAAATGTTAAAAGTCTCCAAATATGCTTGTGGATTTAACTATGTTTTTGAATAAAAATTCAAATAAAAATTTTGAAATTGTGTTTTCCATTAAATACACTTAAGGTTGTTATATCTTACTGATGAATTGACACTTTCATCATTTTGAATTCTCCTTCTTTATTTCTGGTAATACTCCTTGTCTTTGAGGTCTGATATAAATATACCTTTGATGAACTTTGTTGTTAATTACTATTTGTGTGATATATTTCCTATCCTTTTACTTTCAACATATGTTTCCTTGAACTTAAAATGGGGCCCTTTTAAACAACATTTAGTTGAGGCTTTCCCCACCCCCCCAAATCCAGTCTGATGATTACTGTCTTTTAAATACACAGGTTTAATCTTTTGGATTTATTGTAATTGCTGATGTGTGGTCTGGGCTTAAGCCTACCATCTTGTTCCTGGTTTTGTATTTGTCCCATTTGTTATTTGTTATTTTGTTTTTCCAGTCAATAGTATTCTGGAAAATTTAATGTAGTCTTTTATATTTACCTTCATATTTACCAGTGCTCTTCATTTTTTCCTGCAGGTCCAGGCTCTCATTTGGGATCATTTATCTTCCATCTTAGAACGTCCTTTGTATTTGTGTAGTATGGATTTGCTGGTATTAAATTTTCCAAGCATTTATTTGTCTGAAAGGTCTTTATTTTGCCTTCCTTTTTTTTTTTTTAAATATTTATTTTATTTTATTACATATCTCCCCTCCCCCCCATTGCGGCGACGTGCCGAGGCCGGTCACTGCGCAGGCGGCTTTCCCCGCTTGTGGGCGGCTTCTGCTTCCATTCACGGCCAGCTCTTGCTTCAGTTCACGGGTGGCTGGCTGCACTCCATTTGCGGGAGACCTGCCCTGCCCGTGGCGGCTTTGCCCTGTCCATGGCAGCTTTTTGCCCTGCCCACGGCGGCTCTGGCCCGCCCATGGCGGCTTGCCATTCTCAAGGCGGTCTGCCTGCTAGGAGAGGTCCCGGGGAACCGAACCCGAGGCCTCCCATGTGGTATACCGGTGCCCTATCCACTGGGCTATATGGCCGGCCCCCCTTCCTTTTTGGATAAATAGTTTCACTAGATATATGATTCTAGGCTAGCAGGATTTTCCTTTCAGAAAGCTAAAGATGTTATACCATGTCTTCTGGATTCCATTTCTTTCTGATAAGAACAGCCATCACCTTATTATTCTGTCCCTGACTATAATATATTTTTCACCCTTTATGCTTTAAAGATATTTTTCTTTGGCTTAACTTCATTTTCGCTTTAATGTGCCTAAGTGTGGTCTTTATATTTATTCATTCTCTTGGGTTCTGGTAAACTTCTTTGATCTGTGGGTTCATATTTTTAATCAAATTTGAAAGATAAATTTTTGGCCATTATCTTTTCAAACATTTGTTTATTTTGCTCCATTTTCTCTCACCTCTCCTTCTGGATTCTAGTTGTGTGTATGTTAAAATGTTTGGTATCCCACAGGACATGGAATTTTTGACCTGCATTTTTCATTCTATTATTTTTTCTCTCTGTTTCTCAGGTTGAATAATTTCTATTGAATTAGATTTGTGATTAATAATCCTTTTTCTGCTTTGTCAAGTCTGCCGTTAAGCATTTCTCTTAACATACGTTTCTTTTTTTCATACTTTTTTTTCAGTTCTAACATTTCCATTTGGTTCTTTTCTAGAGTTTCAACTTCTGTTGAAATTCTTCATCTGTTCACACATTTTGTCCATATTTTCCACCAATTTCTTTATCATATTTGTAATAGTTATTTTAAATACTTCATTGCTAATCCCAACATTTGGATCATGTGTGGGTTTCCTATTAGCTATATTTCCATCTTCTTCATTGCATATTTAGTGATTTAATTGTATGCTAGACATTGTGATTGATATGTTGTAGAGATTCAGGATCATGCCATTTTTCTCCAAAGGGAAAGTTTTACTCTGACCAACAATTAAATTTGTGGCAGATCAATTTGATCTCTTTTACTCTTATTCCTAGAATGTAGTCTATTCCTAGGCAGTGGTCCCTAAAGTTACCCTTAGGGGGAATCTAAGGCACAAGCTTCCTGAGTTCACTACCAAACATTCAGGTTGTCCATCAGGGACTATCCCTTCTGGCTGGATTGGAATACTAATGCTTCCCAGCATTTTAAGACCCCTGAAATCTCTGTTCAACAGCTTGAATGAACCTCTGTGCCAATTTCTCAAACATCCTCTCTAGTTTCCTCCTGTCTAGGGCCCTGCCACCAAATTCCAGATGTCTTAAAATTCTCAAACTCTAATATAAATTTCTACTACCTACTTCCCATTTCCTCCACTCATCCAGAGAGCTGTTCTTTTCTTGTTCAATTCTTTGAACAACGGTTTTGAAAACTCCCCTAGACAGAAAGTCAGAGTGAATGGGAAATTGATCTCATGAAATATCCTTCTTTCAAGAATCACAACTCTGTGCTCTCCACCATTGTGTTTGAAAACAGTTTTTCAAACATGTATTTTATTTAGTTTTATAGTTCTTTATCACAGGAGGGTAAGTCTAATCCCAGCTACTCCAACATGAGCAGAATCAGAATTCTGATTTTATTATTTTTAAGCATTTCAATAGACACGTTTTTCCTTAAGGAAAAAAGTGAAATGGCATACATTTTTCAGTCTTAGGAGAAGGTGCTCTTCTGGGGAATTAATAGTGCAGGCCCATTTTAGGTGCTGTTGGTTGTGGTGATGGCAGTGGTGGTGGTGGGGTTGTATGTGTGTATAGTGTTGATAAGTTCTAAACACATCATATAACGCATTTAATACATATACTCAAAATTATCCCGAAAATCCCATGGCATGGAGATCCACATACCATCTCTTATAAAGTCTAATGAATAGTCACTCTGCTTTTTCTGCCAAGCACCAGAAGAAGCAGTTGGCTGGTGTTTATGGGCCATGCTATAAGAATTCCTTTATCTTTAAGTCCTAGGTCACATTAAGTGCTTACCCTAGAAGAGGAATTTGGGGAATGATGCTAACTGAAGAAAAATCAGAGCCATATTTCCTGTCTTATCTTATACTTTCCTTGAGTATACTCTATTAATGAAACAATGGATTTGGTTTTTCCATTTTTTCCCTCTCACTTATACTCTCTCTCTCTTCTATCTCACTCTCTTTTACCTGAGCATGTCTCATGGCATTTACACAGGTTAAATGTGTAGCTGGATCTCAAGCAGAGTATACCACCAGAGGGCTGGGTAGCTAAATTGGTTACAGAATAGAGCTATAGTTTTGGGGCTTCAGTTCTTCTACAGGATGATTCATTTCTTTTCTTTGGTTGCATAACAATTACATCATTCTGATCATCATTATTATAGTCAGTTGGTTTTGTGTGGGATCAGTAGAGAATTCATCATGACCATAGAAAAATAATCCAATGTATGCACCATATTAAAAGACTTAGGTATGGACAATGATGAGCCAGTCCATTCTTTGCTATGTTTTTTAACCTCATGTCATTAATTCATTCTGATCAGCACAGAAGAGCCAACTATTTTAAAATTTGCCTTGAGTTATTGGAGAAGAGGATGATTAAAGGATCTAAGAGGTAATTTAAAAATAATTTCTGCTGTCAAGTCTTATTTTTAAATTTATTATCCAGTAATAGCTTTTTCATGACTTTGTGATAAAATTGAAGTACAAAAAGCTACACATATATAAAATAGAGTTTAGACATATGTACACTCTTATGAAACCATCACTACGAGAAAGGTATGACTATATCCATCATTCTCAAAAGTCTTCTTATGCCTCTTTGCAATCCACATCTCTCCCTTCATGTCAATCCCCATGAAACTATTGATTTGCTTTCTGTCACTATGGATTTGTTTGAATTTTCTGGAATTCTACATAAATGAAATCATAGAGCATATACTATTGTTGCTTGAATTTTTTTCACTAAGCGTAATGATTTTGAAATTCATCGTTGTAGCTCTGCATATTGGCAATTCTTTTCATTTTTATTGCTAAGTTATTTTCCATTGTCAGGTTATACCACAATTTATTTATTTATTTAACTCTTGATGGACCTTGGAGTTGTTTCCAGTTTTTGACTATTACAAATAAAGCTTCTATGAACATTCATCTATAAATCTTTGAGTGAATAATGTTTTTGTTTCTATTGGCTAAATATCTAGTGAATGTTTGTTTAACTTTTCAGGAAACTGCCAAACTGTGTGACAAAATGGTGGTACCTTTTTATTTTCTCAACCACAGTGAATAAGAGTTCCACTTACTCTGCAAACTCAACAACACATGGTATGGTCAGTTTTCAAATTTTAAACTTTAGTTATTCTAATGTGCGTGTAGTGGTGTCTCACTTTTGTTTCAGTTTGCATTTCCCTGATGTTTTATGATGTTGAACATCTCTTCCTGTACTTATTTGTCATTCTTATATATTTGTTTATGAAATGTCTGTTTAAATTTTATTCCTATTTCTATTGGCTTCTTTGTTTTTGTATTATTGAGTTGTAAGTGCTCTTTTACATTCTGGATACAAGTCCTTTGTCTCCTATATGTGTTGCAAATATTTTTTCCTATTCTCTGGATTTCCCTTTCATTTTCATAATGGTGTATTTCAAAGAGAAAACTGAAGATGGCTAAATTGACTTGCTTAAAATTACTCAGCTAATAAGTGTCAGATCTGGAATTTGAACACAAGTCTTTACATTTTCCAAGTTCTAGCTCTTAATTTATCAGCTGTATATATTGCTATATATTCCTAAAGAATCTTGAAAAGATTCACTTATTTATACCAAAATATTTTATTGATTACCTAATATTTGATAGTTTCAGTTCTTCAGTAGTGGTTTTATATAAACAAACAATACATGTCTCCTGTCCACCTTAAGATCCTAGACAAATATGGGGGGGGGGGAAATCCAAATTGAAAAAGCTACGTTTGTCAAATGCTGCAATAAAGATATGTAGCAGAGGTGAAGCAGGAACTTCCTACTACCTGGGGTTGTTGAGGAAATTATCAAATATAGCTGACATTTAATTAGAGTCAGAAAAGTAAACTGGGTCTTTGTAGCAGAATAGGATGGCAAGGAATGCTACATAGTGTGGACATTGCAAAGCCAGAGAGACACAGAAGCAAGCGATCTCTTCAGAATTAAGATTAAAGCTTAGTTTGTTTGGGAGAATGGGAAAAGATGTCATTTTAAATGTATATTAGGATATGACAACATTGAGTATTTTGATACATAGACTTTATTCAATAGGAAATAAGCCATAAATATTTATCTGATTGTGGTAAAACAATGGATTTTAGAATATGCATACTGCAGTTGCATAGAGGATTGGAAAAATGGGTGCAAGACTTAGGGTCAGGAGACAGTTGGAAGCCTATTGCAATGGAAGAAGAAAAAGTAAACTTACAGGAATTAATCTGGTAAAGAGGAAGGCCTGAATTTATGAGATAAACTGGAGGCATAGTCAATAGTTTAGGTACAGAATATATAGCATGGTATTCAAGTACAATGAATGGGCCAAATCAAACATGCATTAGTTAATAGGCTAAGGATAACCCTGAAGGAAAAAAAATCCCACCAATTCACAAATTAGGAAGTTGGAAATCATTATTATTGATGATATGGCTGAGCTAGATTGGTGGTCAAATGCCAGCAAGCTGAAAGGAAAGCAAAAAAAAAAAATATATGCAATAAAGTAGAAACACAGAAAATGCCAATAAAATATGATTATATGACCCTGAAGAAAGGTGCTTCCAGAAATGTCAGCAAGGAGGCTGACACCTGGAAAAGAAACTTCAGGTTCTATCTAAGGCAAAATTATCAAGTGGCTACATTTTATCTGGGTCAAAAAGCCACCTCTCCATTGCCCTTTTCTTTTTCTTAAACATTGAAATCTACCTCCTGATTTTCTGGTCTTTATTAATGCCTCTTGTAAATTGTGTGTGTCGAGGGTTTGTGTATGTGTATAAGTATCTTCTAAAACATTTTCACCAGCTAAAAGCAATGGAATTTTGTAAATATTCCTGGCTTTGGTTATGGGATACTGTCAAATTCCTGGGTTTTAGATTCAGTTATTCTTTCAACAAATATTTTTTCAGCTTCTGAGGATATAGCAATGGTAAAGGCCTTTTTGCTTTCTTGGTGCTTAAATCTAGTGCAGGGAAGACAGATAATAAAAGGTGAATGAATGAGTGAATAATTCTGCACGTCTAAACAAGCTACAAGGAACAAAACTGGTTATTGGGATGGAGAGTGACAAATGACCGTGCAAGTTTCTGTAGAAAAGCTGGTCAGGGATGGTCTTTCTGAAAAGTGACATTTGAAATAAAACTGAATAATGAGATCGAGTCAGCCTGGGAATAGTCATTTTTGGGGCAGTGGAAATAGCAAATGTAAAGACAAGAAGGACCTTGGAATGTTCTAGAAGCAGAGTAAAAGCCAATGAGGAAGAGTATATATAGTAGGTGAGTATGGCTGAGGTTTATTTTTCAGCTCTGTGATTTACGTCTGATTTCAATATTCCTCAGTGCAAAATGGGGAGAATAACAGCTCTCTCTCACTGGGGTGTATTTTAAATTTGATCAAGTGTGTTGGACATGACTTGTATTTACCTGTGGAGGTCATTTATGGGGGATTGTGGAACTTCCTGGGAGAAAATTTGTCCTGGGAGAGGGAATAGGCAGGCATGCCTCACCCACTAACACAAGTCTCCTTCATTGGAGAGGAGAGAGGATTCTGACCACAGAGTGGGTTATGTCAGCAGGATCTATCTCCAAGTTCAGTTCCACATTCAACCTATGTGTGACACTTGTGAAATTATGTCAGTTTCGGGTGATAGGAAAGGTTAAGCTGGAAGTAAAACTTAAAAGAGCTTTTACTTTCACTTAAATCTCTAAGATATTGGGACACAAAAGTTCCTGGGGTCCATATGAGAAAGTCTATATGTCTAACAGGTCTGAAGAGTCTTTCTGATGGTTTCTGCACAGAAAGCAGGCTTCAGTGCTTTGGCTTTAGTGGCGACACGCCTGGATCCCCAGAGATGGAGGAGCAAAGCTGAGTGGATGAGGTTGCTCCTGGTGGAAATAGCACTCCTTAGCAGAGGTTGTAACTGGAAAACATGTGGTGTCAAGAGGGAATGGTGGTGCTCACTAAAGCGACACTGATGTTTACAGGATGGTAGAGATGCCTGGTGGATGCCAGAGCTACCTACAGGGCAGGTGTGGTACCCACAAGATGATGTGGTACCTGGTAGGAGTGGCCTTGATGGTTTGGCCAGATTACACTGGCAAAAGAGGGAAGAGAGGAAAAAAAACAACACGTGATATAGTGTGATAGAGTAACTGATTATTAGTACATATGTAGTCAAATATTTCATGGGGCATACTTATACTAACAATTATTCATTGTTGGTCTGACATTCAAAGTTAACTGGGCATCTATATTTTTGTTTGCTAAATCTGGCAACTTTATGCCCATAAAATTCCATTTGTTTTTATGGTGTACTATAGCTTGAAAAGTTGCCCACTACTGTTTGGAATTCATTTTCTGTGCAGCAAACTTCCTGTCAGCCTTAATGGATCACTTTACATAGAGCCATTTAGTGGGAACTTTACTATTTATTTCATACCCCCTATGAAATAATATTTATTAAAGGCCTATTATAAGTCAAATGCTGGGAAATGGATGCAGCTCAGGCAATTCGGCTCTCATCTACCATATATGAGGTCCAGGGTTTGGTTCCCGGGGCCTCATAGTGAAAGGCAAGCTGGCCCGCGTGGTGAGCTGGCCCAAGGGGAGAGCTGACCCACGTGGAGTGCCGGGCTGTGCAGGAGTTCTGGCCCACACAGAGTGCTGGCCCGCGTGGAGAGCTGGTGCAGCAAGATGACGCAACAAAAAGAGACACAGGGAGAGACAATAAGAGACATAGCAGACCAGGAAGCTGAGGTGGCGCAAGAGATTGAGTGCTTCTTATACCACTCCGAAAAGTCCCAGGATTGGTTCCTGGTGCCGCCTAAAGAGAAGACAAGCAGACACAGAAGAACACACAGAGAGCAGACAGCGAGCAGAAAACAATGAGGGGGTGGGGGAAATAAATAAACAAAAATAAAATCTTTATTAAAAAGTCATATACTATCATGAGCACTTAAGATAAAATGATGGTAAGAAATTATCTTTCCTTATAAGGATCCAATGAATTAATATTTCTAAAGTGCATTAGAACAGATTGATACATAAGTGATATATGTGTTTGTTAAATAAAACCTGGGTTTTTTCCTCATTCCCAATGTCTTATCCTAGCCTTGTGTTCCATTTTGTGATCCGATCCTTGTCTTGATCCTCATGTTTTCATACGTGTCATGATAGCAGCCTGATAAAAACCCGGATCATTTCAATACTAAGGTCCTGATTTCCTTTTGCAAGCTCTTTTTGTTTGTTTTTGTTTTTTGGTGGGGGTGAGTTGAGGATTTGAGAGGAGGATGCCAGTGGCTCAGCCCAATACCCCAGCAGCGCAGTGCTTTCTGAACTGCTGCCACCTGCTGGTAGATTCATTCAATGCCAATTCCTTGTAGTGATCTGAAATAGCAGTTGGTCTTATATTCTGTTCTGCAGCTCTTGAATTCATGTTTCTCAGTATTAGTTAGTCTGAGACAGATTGCCATGCTGGATTACGTTTTGTTACCCATTTCCCTGCTTTGGAGGTATTGTATTCTGGTCTTCCATCCTGGACCAGCTGTGGAGACAGCAACCTACCACCTCATATGCCTCAGTCAGATCTATCCCATCGTAGCCCACGTGGCAAGCCCTGCTCCATTAAAGAGGTGTGAGGCTTATTTCCCTTCAGTATGACTATTTTTTCATCAAATATCTCAAAGATAGTTTTTGATGGATACCTATACTAATGCTCATAGAGAGGCTGCCAAATAGATGTTTGGCAAATTTAAGAATAACTGGATGAAGCCGAAGTCTGAATAGTAGATAATGTGGACTTTAAGTATATCTTCTGTCTGTGACATTCAGGTAGTTTAGTAGAGAAGAAGCTGTACTGGCAAAACCTTTCACAACAGTTGATTTTGCTTTTAAAATGATTATTATTTTATAAACTTTTTGTTTTAGAATAGTTATAGGTTTAGAGAAATGTTGTGAAGATTGTACAGAGAGTTTATATATACCCCCCACCTAGTTTTCCCTATTATCAACATCTTACATTGAAATGATGAATTTGTCACAATTAATGGGACAATATTTATTTGTTATTAACCAAAATCCATACTTTATTAATATTTCCTGAGTTTTTATCTAATGTTCCTTTACATGTCCCAGGAGCCCATCCAGGATACCACATTACATTTAGTTGTCAGATCTCCTTTGACTTCTCCTGGCTGTGACAGTTTCTCAGATTTGCTTGTTTTTGGTGGTATCAACATTTTTGAGGAATACTGGTCAGATTTTGTAGAATGGCCCTCAATTGGGATTTTTTTAATGCTTTTCTTATGATTAGGCTATGGATATGGGTTTTGGGGAGGAAAACTACAGGGGTGAAGTGTCATTCTCATCACATCATATGAAGGCTACATCCTATCAACTTGATTTATGACTGTTGAATCATGATCATCTGGCTGAGGTTGTGTTTGTCAAGTTTCTCCTCTGTAAAGTTACTCTCTTTCCTTCCTTTCCATACTATACTCTTTGGAATGAAGTCACCATGTATAACCCGTACTTAAGGAGTGGGAGTTTTGCTTCACCTCCCTGAGGGCAGAGTAGCTATCTAAATTACTTTCAGTTATGCTGCACAGGAGATTTGCCTATTCTCCCCCATTTATTTCAATATGGACTCCTGGATATTTATCTTATACTTTGGGTTGTAATCCAATACTACTTTACTTTGTTCAAATCATTCCATCTTTGGTCATTGAGTACTCTTTTGGTTGGGTCCTTTGTCCCTGTGGCATGTCCCCATCATTATGTTTTTTTTTTTTTTTTTTAAGCTCTTCCTTACTTTCTGGCACTGAAAGATGCCCCAGGCTCATCTCATGTATTTCCTGCCCCGTTCATAGAATCAGCCATTTTCTCCAAGGAGCTCTGATCCCTTTTATTGGAGAATGGTATTGAAACCAAGATCTAGGCACTGGGTATGCTCATTGCTACTGAGATGTCCTTGCTTCTAAGTGGTTCTGTTCAGCCACGGGGAAGCCATAGGGAGATGGAGGTTACTCTGAGTGGTTGCAATGAAGAAACGGGTGGGTTTTATGCCACTTGGCAGTGGAATGAATGGGAGGTGAGAGATTGGTAGTAACCAGGGAGAAATGGGAGAGGAGAAGTGGTAGCTTGAGGTGGAACTTGCGTAAAATAAAGGTTACCAAAGGATCCTGGGCATGTTTGTAGCTGAAGGCAAGCAGCCAGTGACATTAGAGAAATTCAAAACACAGGACAGAGACAGACAATTGGTTAAGGAAGCTAGATTATTTTATCTGGAAGATGTCAGTAAAGTGGCATTATTTTGTTATGGTTTTCATTAATATTCACCAGAGAAACATGACAAATTACAAATGTCAAAAGCAATTTGATAATTTTATCTTCCTTCATATTTGTGCAATCGACTTCAAGGGATTTTCAAATATATGTAATTTTAGTATTTATATGGTACATTTTAGCTTCTCAAAGCACTTTCACTATGTCTCCCATTTTATTTTCAGAACCATCCTATGAGTTAGGATAAATATTTTTTTACCTAAATTTTACAAATAAGGAAGTTGAAGGACAGAATTTAAATAGCTAGCTAAAAGCCACCCTTTTTAGCAGTGGAAATAAACTAAAAGCTGGGTTTCTTTACTGCCAAGCTAAATTTCTTCTCAATACCTAGCCCAGGGCTTTATAACCTTCATACTATTGACATCTGGGGCAGATAATTCCTTGTTGTGGGGGGCTGTCCTGTACATTGTAGAATATTTAGCAGAGTCCCTGGCTTACTTACTAGATGCCAGGAGCGCCCTCCCTACTTGTGACAACAGAAGTATCTCCAGACATTGCCAAATGCCCCTCGAGGGACAAAATGACCCCCTGTTAGAGAATCATTAGCCCTAGTCCACACTTCATTTTTAAGCAATAATGGCACAGATGCTTTCCCTACAAACTTCAGCAATTTGGATATCAAATATCTTAAACTTTAAAGTCTATTATTTAGTGTCATGTGTTAGAAATAAGTTATAGCTGATTATGTCATTCATGAAATCTCAGGATTTATTTGTTTAAGATATAGGGCATAGTAATTTAATATAGAAGTCACAGATCATAACATAAATGCTGGTTTTCATCATTTTGAGTTAAGTTTTAAATTAAGATACGATAAGTTTCAGTCAGATCAGAGCACACAGGTATTAGGATTTCAGTTACGATCAGGTTCATGAAGATGGCAGGGGCGCAGGCCATTGTTTCCCACGACCCTTTTAATTATAATTTTGAATTCATTACATAAACAATACTGTGGAAGTACTTGTTAAACATTTGTTGAAGGTAAAGAAATGACTGAAATATTTTTTTTAATTACCACAAATTTGCCATTCTAGATTTCAGATTTTCATGTTCTCTGTTAATCTTACCCATTTACATATATGATTTTTACATAATAGTAATCATAGGGTACAATTTGCATCTTTTTTTAACTTAAAATGATATCATAAACATTTTCCTGTTGCTACATAATCTGCATAATTATCACTATAATGACTGCATAATATTATATATAATTGGTTAGCCATAATCCATTTAACCATTTCCCTTTTCCTGTATATTCAGGCTGTTTTTTATATCATAAATAACACAGTAATAATCATCTTTGTTATTATTAAATTAAATCACTTTTGGAGACAGGTTCCCAGGAATGAAATTACTGAGTCAAGGTTATGAGCATTTTAGTGGCTCATGAAATGTATTGCCAAATTGCTTTCCAAAGGGATTTATGCTGCCAGCAAAAATATATGTATGTATCGGTTATATTACCTCCTTGCCAGAATTGGAAATTTAAAATATTTTTCTATGTTTTGTAGTTTGATATTTGCAAAATTCACTTTGTGTCTTCAGTTATTGATGCTAATAATCAAGGGTGTTGGGGGAAAGAAAAGAAACATCTATTGGGTGGCTATATTGTTATGGACTATGCTAGGAAATTTCCATAAATTTTCCTAAAATATCTACCCTCACTCTAACTCTCCATTCCAGTGACTCAGTCTTCTCGATCTGCTTTACTTTTCTTCATAATACCTATAATTACTTGAAATTATATTATGAATTTACTTTCTTCTTTGTTTTGATGACCTCGCCAATAAAATGCAAACTCCCTGGGAGTGGGGACTTTGTCTTGTGCATGCAATATGACTAGCATCTAGAACATATTTGTACTTAGTAGAGCTGGATAAACATTGTTAATTTCACTGTCTGCCCATATTAATTCTGATGGATGGTCATTGGGTCTGTTTACAGGTATTTGGTTCTGTCTATCCCTTCGGGACACTTGCCCATCCAGCTGAATTCAGGCATGACCACGTGATTTGCTTTGGCCAGTGAAATGTGAGCAGAATTAATATGCATCTATTTGGGGCAGGCTATTGAGCAGCCAGGCACACCTAACCACCGGTCTCTTTTCCCTCTGCCACAGTTAATGCCTATGTTCCAAATAGTGTAAGCTCTGTCAGCCTAGGTCTTAATTTAGGATGGCTATCAACCAGATCAGAGCCTTCAGCTGACTCTTCCTGGATATGTAGCGTGAGCCAGTAATTAGTTATGTAGAGCTGGGCTTGGGGGTTGTCTGTCACTGTAGTGTAATCTAGTGTAACCTGATTGATACAGAGATTAGAAGGTTTAAATAGCAAGGTCTAAATTACAGTGCTAGCAGTGGAGAAGCTAAGATTCAAACTGGGTTCTGTCTGTGCCTTTTCCACTATAGCAGAGTGCTGTGGGAGTTAAAGAGGAATACAAGTACTTGCTTGGTCTATACTCCAGAAAAAATATAAATATGCAAAATTTAAAAGTAAAAGTCATGAGTTTATATCAGGATATACACAGAGTACCTAAATCTAGATTAAATTGGATATAAGAGAAATTAATTTATCACTGCTTGCCTTACACATGTTCCTGGAAATCTTTTGAATTAAAAAGAGCTAGCAATAATGAAAAAAAATATGAGTGAAATATAGAAAAGTCATCCCTTTTAGAATTATATTGTTAAACTGAATAGTATAAGAGTTTCAGTTGGTGGTGGTGTAGCAATATGTCCATATGTCTTCAGTACTTCAAGATTATAACCAAGTATTCAGAATAAACATAAAGGTATCTAAAATGGTATGGATATAAGCTCAGATGCTGTCATCATATATTTTATGAATTTCCTATTGAATAATACCAGGTTCATATCATTTGACTTATCTGGTATAAGATACAAATGTTTGTACCATAACACAAGACACTGAATCACAAATAAAGCAATGTAGCTAAGAGAACTTGAAATTTTCATAGCACTGAAGTTCAAATTCTATCATTACAATTGAGAACCCAAACAGTTTAAATTTCACTTAAAACAAAACTGTATTAACATTGAACTAGGTACTAAAATCATTCTCCAAGAGAGCAAACAATTGTTTGGCATCTGTTTGGGCTTTTGCAGATTAAGCCTTAATATGACATCACTTATAATATGACATCAGGAAATCTCACATTTCACTTTTTTAACTTGTAGCAGTGAGAAAAACTTACACTACTTCAAAATAAACTTACCCACAACAAATACATAATCATGGCCCCATTTTTGATGATCAGATGTCTTTAATTTGTGCATACAGAGCTATCTGAAATAAGAAGCACAGTAAATAAATCAGAGTAGCATTAGCAGTAAAAACAGCCATCATAAAGCCCAAGCATTTTGTTTCATAAGATTGAAGTAGAGTCCACTTCATCTTAATCGACTTAATTTTACATATAATAACCCCATGATTATTTGTGTTGCATTTAGCATCCTTTAGTTCGTGGGACATAACTATAGGAGATGAAATTCTAAGGGAATGGATAGCAGACTGGACGTGGGTGAGAAGGTTGCTAGGAGAGAGTTTTCAAGACAAGAAATAATGAGAATTAACAGTAGAGGGCAGAGAGAGCTATGAAAAGGTGATTGAGGGAAAATTCAAACAGCCACAACTTCTGAAATTCTTTAGATCAGGGGAGAAATTTCCCATAAACACTCCTCTATAGAGCTCTTCATAACTCCCAAGCACTTTGCTTTATTAGAGTCCCCCAAAATGATCCATGTTCAAAAGGCTGGATGGGTTAAATTATAAATATTTATGTACTAAAGCAGAAAGTAAGCAATGTAATTTACAAAGATTGCTTAAAGTACCAAGCTCGAGTTATTTGGGAAAAAAACCACTGTTCCTAATTCCCCTTCCTCTCTTTCCCATTAGATGTGGCACTTTAATACAAATAAGTGACTGAATAATCATAATAAAAGAGATCCAATAATTAACAATTAAAAGGCTACAAACTTCTTAATGCTGTGCATTAATATAAAGTATAGATAACATTTACTTTAAAAAGAAAACTTTTATATGTTAAATATAAAAAAGGGGAGATACACACACACACATATATACAGGCAGCCTTCTGCCCACAACCATAAAAATGACCATGCAAGCTGAAACCATGAAAAGCACTCTTAAGAAGCAATAGAAAAATTACAATTATTATGTTACCTCTAAAAATCTTTGTATAAGCATGTAATGGTTTTAGAGTTTTATTTAATCGTGAATTCCAAAAATACAAATTGGATTATTCTTGTAAACTAATCTGTTCATCTGGGCATGATTAAGTTATGAGTAGGGCGTTAACTGCCACGTCAGTGAGATGTTAAGCCCCACACCTCGGTGGGCGTGGTCTCAAGTATAAAAGGCTAGACAAGAGGCAGCAGAGAGGCAGATTGAGAAAAGCAGATTGAGAGAAGCAGGATGAGAGAAGCAGGAGATTTGGAGAAGGAGATTTGAGAAGCAGTTCTGATGTTGGAGTGAGCCGTTCGCCCGATAGTCTACAGCTGCCTTGTGGAGAGACGCAATGCATAGAAAGCCTCATGGTCTACAGCTGAACTCGTGAAGGAAACAGAAGCTAAGCCCGGAGAGAAACGCAGCCCCGGGAACAGAGGAACCCGGAAGCCTGAACCCTGGAGATGTCGGCAGCCATCTTACTCCAACACGTGGACTTTGGTATGGGAAGAAATTTATGCTTTGTGGCCTGGTAACTGTAAGCTTCTACCCC
>PVKH010005788.1:10622-21812 GCA_004027955.1 Chaetophractus vellerosus | reverse complement strand
CAGGCTGAGAGGCTCCACAAGGGCCCCAAAAGGAATGCTGTTCTCCCTTAGCTTTGTTTGACTGCATACTTGTGTGTTTGTTTGGTTCTTCAGTGTTTGTTGGTTTGTTGCTTTTTCTTAACTCTACCCTCTCCTCTTTTTAATTTTTTAAAAATTAGGTGCTGATAGCTTTTTTCTTCTTTGCTGGTCTTCTTCTTCTTTGACTTTCCATTCTCTGTGTGTAGTGATTGTGTCTACCAATGCTATCTCTTCTCCTTCCTTCATCTTTCTACATTCAGTTTTCTGTTGTGGTTCTTACATTCCACCTCTTTTCTTTGTTATGGCAGATGTAAGAAATTCATTGAGATTAATAACACTGAATGTTAATGGATTAAACTCACCAGTCAAGAGGCACAGATTGGCAGAATGGATAAGGAAATATGACCCATCTATATGTTGTCTACAAGAGACCCAACTTAGACCCAGGGAATCAAGGAGGCTGAAAGTGAATGGCTGGAAAACAATTTTACAAGCAAGCAATAACCAAAAAAAGGGCAGGAGTAGCTCTCCTAATATTGGACAAAATAGACTTTAAATACAAAACAGTCATAACAAAGATGGACACAATATATTAGTAAAAGGGGTAATCTCTCAAGAAGAGAGAACAATCATAAACATTTATGCACCTAATCTGGGTACCTCTAAATATGTGAGGCAAACACTGGAAAAATTAAGTGGAGAAATAAATGCCTCCACAATTATAGTGAGGGACTTTAATACACCATTATCACCATTAGACAGAACATCTAGACAGAGAATCAGTAAAGGAACAAAGAACCTGAATAATACATTAGAGGACCGGGACTTAAAAGACATATACAGAACGCTACACCCTAATAAAATGGGATATACATTCTTCTTGAGCGCACATGGATCATACTCCAGGATAGACCACATGCTAGGCCACAGAAAAACTCTCAATGAGTTCAGAATGATTGAGATTATACAAAGTAATTTCTCTGACCACAATGGAATGAAATTGGAAATCAGCAAGGGACAGAGAACTAGATTAGGCATGAAGATATGGAAGTTAAACAACACACTCCTGGACAAACAGTGGGTCAAGGAGGAAAACTCAAAGGAAATCAGTAACTACCTCAAATCAAATGAAAATTACATCACAACATATCAAAACCTATAGGATGTAGCCAAAGCAGTACTGAGAGAGAAATTTATAGCTCTAAATGCTTATATTAAAAAAAAAAGAAAGAGCTAAAATTGAGGTATTAACTGCACAGCTGAAAGGATTGGAAAAACAACAACAAACTAACCCCAAAGGAAGCAGAAAGAAAGAAATAACAAAGATTAGAGCAGAACTAACTGAAATAGAAAATAAGAAAGCATTAGAAAAAAGAAACAAAACCAAAAGCTAGTTCTTCGAGAAGATCAATAAAATTGACAAACCTTAGACAAACTAACAAAGAAAAAGGGAGAACAGATGCAAATACACAAAATAAGGAATGAAGAAAAGGATATCACTGCTGACTCCACCAAAATAAAGAATATCATAAGAGGATACTTTGAAAAATTATATGCTAACAAGAATGATAATTTAGAGGAAATGGACAAATTCCGAGAAATTCACAAGCAGCCTACACTGATGAAAGAACAAATTGGTGAACTCAACAGTCCAATTACAAGTAAAGACATAGACTCAGTCATCAAAAACCGCCCAACTAAGACCGCCCAGGACCAGACTGCTTCATAGCTGAATTCTACCAAACATTCCGGAAAGAACTAAGACCAATCCTGCTTAAGCTCTTCCAAAAAATATAAATAGAAGGAACATTGCCTAACTCATTCTATGATGCCAACATTATCCTAATACCAAAGCCAAACAAAGATACCACAAGAAAGGAAAATTACAGACCAATTTCTCTAATGAAGCTAGATGCTAAAATACTCAACAAAATACTTGCTAATTGCATTCAACAACATATCAAAAGCATTATACACCGTGATCAATTGGGTTTCATCCCAGGTATGCAAGGATGTTTCAACATAAGAAAATCAATCAAAGTAATACACCACATAAACAGATTGAAAGAAAAAAAATCACATGATCATCTCTATAGATGCACAAAAAGCATTCAAAAAAATACAGCACCCTTCACTGATAAAAACACTGCAAAAGATAGGAATAGAAGGAACCTTTCTAAACATGATAAAAGGTCTATATGAGAAACCCAAAGGTGAAATCTTAAGAGCCTTCCCTCTGAGATAGGGAACAAGACAAGGATGCCCACTATCACCGCTCTTATTTAACATTATCCTAGAAGTACTTGCTCAAGCACTGAGGCAAGAAAAAGATATAAAAGGCATCCAAATTGGAAAAGAAGAAGTAAAAATTTCATCATTTGCCGACGACATGATCTTATACTTAGAAAGCCCCGAGAAATCTACAACAAAGCTGCTAAAGCTTATAAAGGAGTTCAGTGACATTTCAGGCTATAAGATCAAAGCTGAAAAACCAGTAGCATTTCTGTACACCAATAACGAGCAATCTGAGGAGGAAATCAAGAAAAAAATGCCATTTACAATAGTAACAAAAAGAATCAAATACCTAGGAATAAATTTAACTAAAGACATAAAGGACTTACATGCAGAAAACTATATAACATTATTAAAGGAAATCAAAGAAGACTTAAATAAATGGAAGAATATCCCCTGTTTATGGATAGGAAGACTAAATATCACCAAGATGTCTATCCTACCAAAACTAATCTACAGATTTAATGCAATACCAATAAAAATCAACACTGTATTTTTTAAGGAATTGGAAAAATTAACTACAAAATTTATCTGGAAAGGTAAGAGGCCCCGAATTGCCAAAGACAAATTGAAAATGAAAAATGAAGTTGGAGGTATCACACTACCTAACTTCAAAACATACTACAAAGCTACAGTGGTGAAAACCGCATGGTATTGGCACAAGGGTAGACACATTGACCAGTGGAACCGAATTGAGAGTTCTGATATAGATCCTCGCATACACAGTCACCTGATATTTGACAAGGCCACCAAGCCCACTCAGTGGGGAGAGAATGGCCTCTTCAACAAGTGGTACATAGAGAAGTGGATATCCATATGCAAAAGAATGAGAGAGGAACACCAACTCATACCCTATAAAAAAATCAACACAAGGTGGATCAAAGATCTAAATGTAAGAGCCTATATCATAAAAACCTTGGAGGATAATGTAGGGAAGCAGCTACAGGACCTTGTAATAGGAAATGGTTTCATGGACTTCACACTCAAAGCACGAGCAACAAAAGAAAAAATAGATAAATGGGATCTCCTCGAAATTAAAACCTTTTGCACCTCAAAGGATGTTATCAAGAAAATAAAAAGGCAGCCTACCCAATGGGAGAAAATTTTTGGCAACCATATATCTGATAGGAGCCTAATATCTTGCATATATAAAGAGATCCTACACTTCAAAAATAAAAAGACTAACAACCCATTTAAAAAATGGGCAAGTGACCTGAAAAGACACTTCTCCAAGGAAGAAATACAAATGGCTAAAAAGCACATGAAAAAATTCTCGACATCTCTAGCTATTAGAGAAATGCAAATCAAAATAACAATGAGATACCATCTTACACCCATTAGAATGGTGGCTATTAAAAAAACATCAGACTATAAATGTTGGAGAGGATGTGGAGGAATGGGAACCCTTATCCACTGCTGGTGAGATTGTGGAATGATCCAGCCACTGTGGAGGATGGTTTGGCAGTTCCTCAAAAAACGAAATATAGATCTTCCATATGATCCAGCCATTCCACTGCTGGGTATATATGCAGAAGAATTGAAATCAAAGACACAAACAGATATATGTACACCAATGTTCATAGCAGCATTGTTCACTATTGCCAAAAGTTTGAATCAACAGGTGAATGGATAAACAAGATGTGGTACATACATACAATGGAATATTACTCAACAGTAAGAAGGAATAAAGTGCTAACACACAGGATAACATGGATGAAACTTGAAGACCTTTTGTTGAATAAAGCAAGCCAGGCATTGAAGGATGAACTGTTCATGGCCTCACTGATATGGATTAAGGGAATTAAGCAGTCCCTGAGAACTAGGGTCTGAAAGATAGGTTTACAACAAAGAGAAAGAGAAGAGAAAGTTGTGGGACATCATCCATAGGGACTTAATCTGTGGTGAGGTGATGAAGTGTGGTTGCTTGTTGGGGGGATGGGACAGGTGGGTGGTGATATTGTTGGGATTGGTGGTGCAGAGTTGTTGGTTAGGAGGACCGGGAAGGGCAGGTTGGAGAGCCCGGGATGCTTTTGGGGGATGGAAGAGGAACTGGATGAACACTTGAGACTTGTGGGTGAGGGGTTGTGACTGCAGAGGTGGGAATGCTCTTGTGGCAATGTGAAGGGGAGGTGTCACAGCTTGGGGGTAATTCAGTGGGTGTGTATCTGGAGAGGGCCTCTGGAGAGTATGGTAGTGTTCATCCTATCATAATGTGTTGTATCAGTGGTTGGAGGAACACACAATGAGAGGGAAGGAGATACATTCCCTATTTTTGGAGGTCTGATTCGTTTATAAATAGATAGGGGGTGACTCTTGGGAGCAGGGACAGTTCCCAGTGGGGGATGAACCAGTGAGCCAAGATACTCTGTTTCATATACCTATGGACCCTGTTGTCCAAAGAGCCAAGCCAGGGGGACGTTGTGGGCCCTGTAGAGAGGGGGAGGGAGGATGAGAGTGGATTGAACAAGGGGCATGTAATGGCCAGTTGAAATGTTTTCCATTGCCTTGCAGTGATGGACACAGGACAGGGTGAATGTCCTCAAAATTGATAAAAGTGTAGAATCTAAAATGTGGACCTTGCTGTGGACCAATGACAATATTTGGGAACTGTGTTTCACCATCTGTATGTCAGTTATGTTGGTGCTGCCATCCACATGCAAAAAGGTTTTGGTATGGGGTAGGATATGGGGGAGGAGGTTGAGTGTATGAGAATGTCTTGTATTCTGTGTGTGACTCTGCTGTGACCTAAAACTTCTTTGAAAATTAAATGAAAAATTGTGGGATGCTGGGGAGTGAAAAGGGGAAGGTGCCATGGAACAGACTAGACACCAGATATTGCACCGACAAGGCAAAATGAAAAAAAATTGTATATATATATATATATATATATATATATTACTATTTTTTTCACATTTTTTGAACAACCCAATCCTTTAATAATATTTTTTTCTATTTTTTTAAATTGTTTAGTTTTTTATTTTTTAAGTTCTCATATATTTTAACTCTGACATTTAAATATCATTATTATTTCATTTTCCTATTCATTGCAATTGGCTATTGTTATGGCTTCACCTTTGAAGAGGCTATGGATCACAGAAGAGTCACAATAGGGATGGGAGAGGATCACTGGTGGGAGGTGTCAGGGTTGGGGGTGCATGGGAGGAAATCCACCTGAACATACATAAAAGGTATGCAAAATTGTTCAACTGCTCACAAGGCATGGTCACGGGGTAAAGAATTACTCAATAAATGTGAGAACACTGAATTCCCATTCTGGAGAGCTCTGCCATATTCTACAGGAGAGTAGCAACAGCCCCCCAAGTGCAGGGGCAGTGTCTGGCAAAGCAGGATGATCGATTGATGGGCCCTTGTTATTGATGACTAGCCTTATGAGTCTTTGCTCTTGGAATTGAAAAAGCCTAGTGTTATGTGTTCCCTAAGAGTTGCCTCTTGAGAACCTCCTTGTTGCTCAACTGTGGCCTCTCTCTAAGCCAACCTCAGCATGTGAATGCATTACCTTCCTCCCAGGGTGGGACATCACTCCTGGGGATAAGCCTCTTTGGCAAGGAGGGATTACTAACAAGTGCCAATGGGCAATACAACTGGAAAAAGACTTCGAATAAAAGGGGGAAATGGTAAAGACAAATGAGTTCACAGGGCTAAGAGACTTCAAAGTGAGTTGGGAGGTCAACCCAGAGGTAACACTTATGCACATCCCAGTAGGACCTCCTAGGCTTCCAATATGGATATCATCCCAAACAGAGGGGCTCCTGAGGGCTTTGGAGACATCCAGGTCCTATATCAGAGCAGATAGCCCCAAAGTTTGGTGCCTTACCAGTGGGCCCTAATTTGGAATCCTTGCTCCTGAGAGTGACTGAGACTGACCGAAATTTGTCTTCACTGCTCATGGTCCATAGGTCTCTTCTATTCAAACCTATATTTGATGCCAGAGTTTTATGTGTACTTCCAGAGACCAGAGACTATGGGCTGTCCATGTGCCAGCTGGGTCCAGAGGCTCAGTGGACCTGCACCTCCTACTCTACAACTCAATGGACTCACCCAGGACACCTAGTGGGGAGATGAAAATGGATGACGGCTATCCCGGGGAATGGAGAGAGTCTGCAGCTGCAGGCAGGATAATCTCACCCATCGTATCCATGGGATATAAGCCCCCTCTCACTTGGTGGTGGAGGGGACATCACCATCCCAAACTCCTCAGGATTGTTGGAAGAGCTATGGACTAGAGTGGATTTGCTGGTGTCCTGTTATAGGCTTGTTGTGAATCATACAATGGAAGAAATTACAAAAGTATGTGGAGCCAGTGGACACTGGATGCTTTAGAGGCAGGGAGATGGAAGGACAGTTGTAATATGGGGGCTTTTTTGGGACTTGAGAATTGTCCTGGGTGACGTTGCAATGGTGGATATAGGCCATTTTATATCATCATATACCATGCAGAACTGTATGGGAGAGAGGGTGGTCTGCAGTCTGAACTCTGGTCCATGCTTAGTGGCAAAGCCCCAAAATGTGTCTATCTATCACAGGTGTTGTGCCACACTGATGAAGGATGTATATGTGGGAGGTTGTGGGAGGTGTGGGAGGTGGGGCATATGGGTACCCCTAAAATTTTTGTGTAACTTTTATGTAATCAATGTATCCTAAAAAAAAAACAAAATTTTAATTAAAAAAAAAAGAAAGAAATCTATACCGAGCTTTGATCACACAAGCAAAAGATTTTATTAACCTGGTAGAGGTTAGAAGACACACAAAATCTCAAATCTGTCTCCTTGTACAAGGAAGTCTGGGTTTTTATTATTTTCAGACAAAGAGAGGTGAGGATAGAGATGTTGGGATGTCATAGGATATTGACTGATTTCTTTAATTGGAAGTGTGTAAGCAGGGGCCCCAGAGGCTGGTGAGGACAAGAATGGGGTTACAGGTTACAAATTGGGTTACAATTGCTTAATGAACATCCATTAGGAACTGACAAATCTAGTTTAGATAATAAATAAAGTTGTAAATTGTTCAATCCACATAAGAGAAAGCAAAGTTTGTTTGTTGGTAATACATAAAATGTTAAATCATCTAATTAACAAGACTAAACTAAAGCAAGCAGGCCCTCGGTGGCTGTTAAGGATTGAAAAAATCCACACATAGCAAGATAAGAAAATGCATACAAGTGTTATTTACAAGTTAAAGTTTATACAGCTATAAAAGTAAAACAACATGTAGAATCAAAGTAAAAAGTTTCAGATATTTGTCTCTAGCTCCTTTTAAAAATGCATAGTTTGGTGACCATGGTATTTGTTACTGTTGCAGTTGGAGATTATTTTATGAATCCCAAAAAGAGAATGATTTTGTTTATAAACTAATCTATTCCTCTTACCTTTTGATTGCATTAAATTCAGCTGAGGGACATTTGATTAGATTATTTGATAAGATTCCTTTGGGCTTTTGATTCGACTATGTCAGTGCACATGGCTCAGGCTGTCTCCACCCCTTTGCTAGGTCTGATACAAATGGACACTCAACTCAGACACACACAAGGAGAGAGAGCTCTGTCACTTTTAATCCTGCCATGTGACAGGATTAAACAGCTGACGCCCTGGGGGGAAATGAGCCATTACCTGATAGCTTATAGCTGAATTTGGGAACAAAGCAGAGCAGCAGCACCTGAGAGAGGAAGCCTAGAGGAGAAGGCTGAAACCTCAGCAGAGATCTTGCTTCACCGTGTGGCAATACACTGAGATCAACAACAGCTGACTTTGGTGAGAAAGCATCTCTGCTGATGTCCTGATTTGGCCTTGGAACTGTAAGCTTTTACCCCCAAATAAATTCCCATTATAAAAGCCAACAGATTTCTGGTACTTTGCATTGGCACCCCCTTTGGCTGATTAAGACAGTTACTATTCTATTTGTAAATTCCAGGTTCAGACAAATAGAAGGGAATGGAAAACAAGACCTTGTGCAGGTAAGAGATAGGAAAAACAGGAATTCGCTTTATGAATAAAGACAGTTCTCGGTAATTGATAACAAATATGTGGCTACATTGCTGTGAGTTAGAAGAGTGAGGTTACATAGTTAAAACTAAAATGTCACTCATTGACTAAATCTAAAAATTAACTTTGCAGTATAACATATCATGTGACTACTTTTGATATCTCTCAAATATAATGCACAGGAAATTAAATCCAATAAACTTTCACTTTAGACTGCTTTATATTGACCACATTCACTTTTGACAAATATGTGCTGTGAATGAATTTATTTTGTCTGTGAGAGAAAGCCCCTCTATTTAAGTATTCATTATTTCATGGAGCAAACAATAACTGAGCACCTATTAAGTATTAGGCATCTTCGCACATGTTGACAAAACAAAGATTTTTTTTTTAAAAGACCCTACCTCCAAATAATTCAGTATAAAGGATAAAAATTGTAAAACATAGGAAAAACTCAATTAAAATCATGACAGTATTGTAGCAGAAATGTAAATCTAGTGCTGTGCTCAAAAACTCCCAACTATATGCTCCTCCTACTTCTGTTACATCAAGGAGTTATGTTATATTTGCAAATGTTAAAAGAAGACTTTGAAATTAGAGCGTGGAGCTCCCTTTCTTTCTGTTTTCCTAATCTAAAAGGTCTCTTTGGATGCTCTGATGGGCTTGCAACTTTTACATTTTTCATGCAGGCACCTGACTTACTTCTAAGTACTATAGAGAACAGGACACCACCTTAAGTACTTTCTCTTCTGAAACCAATTGATCTTCAACCCAGTCCCTCACAGGTTGGTTAGACATGAATTGATCTTGAATGGAACTAAAACACTTAATGAGTTGAAATATGATAAGCTGTGCATTAATTGTTCAAAAATGCAAGGAATCAACAAACATAGCACCCATGATTCCTTTCTGATAAATGGCTTTTGGTTGAAACCTTGACAACTAAGTTTTATTTAGAGAAGTGGGTCGAAAATTAAACTAATTTGAATATATAATTAAGGCCCCAAAACATCATGGGAATTATGGCTATAGAACACAATGTAAAATTTTAAAATCCTAGTGAAACCGGGAAGTAAAAGAACAGAAGTTGGGGACTAAAGTAAATTTTCTTATTTTCACAATTTTCATTCCAAAGTCAATAAATACTGTCTAAATATAAAAAATCTAGGAAGAGCTGTTTAAGCATACGTGTGGCAGCTTGATATTTTTAATGGATTCCGAAAGAGGTATTGATTATGTTTGTAAACTGGTCTGTTCCTCTGGGCATGATACCCTTTGAATGATTTAAATTAAAAGGCTTTACTTATCTTGATTAAATCAAGATTACGGCTTTGATTAGACCACTTCATTAGAGAATGAGGGTTGAGGCCCTGCCTACTTGGCTATATAAATGGACATTCAATCAGAAGACAGAAGAAGATACACAGAGGAATAAAGAGAGCTCCATAGACACAGAAGAGGAGAGAACTTGTCAGCTTTGATCCTGTATCCCCGGGAAGAAAGATGAGCCATACACTTGATAGTTTACAACTGACTTTGTGAAGAGACCAGAGCAGCTGAGCCCAGAAAGAAATGAGCCCTCCATGGTACAGCTGATATCAGAAGGAGCTGGGCCCACAGAGCCTTAAGAGAAAGAGGAAGGCTGAACCGTTGCAGATATTGGCAGCTATCTTGCTTCAACACGTGGCAGCAGATATTTGGTAAGAAGAGTAACCTTGAGTTGCACTCTTTAGGGCCTTGTAACTATAAGTTTTTACCCCAAATAAATACCCTTTATAAAAGCAACCAGATTTCTCCTACTTTGCATCAGCTGATTAATACAATATGTCAAGTTTGTAAAATAATCAAGTAAATAATGAAAAAGTATAGACGAACACTTCAATATATCAAACAATGACAAAATGTAAAAGCAAATAGAACATAAAATGTAAAGAAAATATTTAAAATATAATAGACAATAAGGCAAAATCATTATGTAAAAGAAATAAACTCTCTTATTTAAATGAAAAGTTTCCCAAAATGGTTCAGCTAGGGGCCGGCTGGATAGCCCAGTGGATAGGGCGCCAGCATACCACATGGGAGGCCCCGGGTTCGGTTCCCGGGGACCCCTCCTAGCAGGCAGACTGCCTTGAGAAGGGCAAGCCGCCATGGGCAGGCCAGAGCCACTGTGGGCAGGGCAAAAAGCTGCCACGGACAGGGCAAAAGCCGCCACGGGCAGGGCAGGTCGCCCACGAATGGAGCACAGCCAGCCACCTGCGAACTGAGAGCTGGCCGTGAATGGAAGCAGAAGCTGCCCACAAGCGGGGAAAGCCGCGCCTGCGCAGTGACCAGTCTCGGCGCGTCGCCGCAGCAGGGGGGAGGGGAGATATGTAATAAAATAAATAAATCTTAAAAAAAAAAGGTTCAGCTAATTAAACCCCAAATATGCATTGTATAGAGAGGTTGGTATGAAATAAAGAGATGGAAAATGTATGTAAGTGTTATCTGGAGCAGAGACATGAGCAAACGAAACCAAACCAGAGATTGCAACAAAACATCATCAAAAGTAAGTCTAGGGGCCGGCTCGATAGCCCAGTGGATAGGGCGCCGGCATACCACATGGGAGGCCCCAGGTTCGATTCCCGGGGACCTCTCCTAGCGGGCAGACCGCCTTGAGAATGGCAAGCCGCATGGACGGGCCGGAGCTGCCGTGGACAGGGCAAGAAGCTGCCACGGACAGGGCAAGAGATGCCACGGGCAGGGCAGGTCACCCGCGGATGGAGCGCAGCCAGCCACCCGCGAACTGAAGCAAGCGCCAGCCGTGAACGGATGCAGAAACCGCCCACAAGCGGGGAAAGCCGCGCCTGCGCAGTGACCACTCTCAGCGCGTCCCCGCAGCGGG
>PVKH010005788.1:0-10522 GCA_004027955.1 Chaetophractus vellerosus | reverse complement strand
CAGTATTGGGTACTTGCTAGGGAGACAACCACATTGCCCAAAAAACCTAAAATATTTATTATCTGTCCTGTTACAGAAACTTTTCTTGATCATTGCTTTATTGTAATCACGCATACTAAAACTATTAAGGCTCTAAATGCCATGTATTTTTATTCTCCATATATTATTACATCAAATACATAAAACCACTAATAATTTAAAGGAAAAATAGTGAAGAAACGCAGTTCAATGAGTTATTAACTTACCTAGCTCCCTCCATGATGGATCAACTCACAAAGCATAAGTAAGCATATAGAAGACTTTGATAATGTAAATAACAAAGTAAATCTAAAAGCCCAGCCTTTATGAGGATAAAGATATAGGCACAATATACATTGTTGGTGAACATACGTATTAGACTCAATGGAGAGCAACATCTGGCATTACTCAGCAGCTACAAATCCATATTTAAGAATTGGTCTGGAATATACCCTTTCATATGAATGCAAATATTTGTGTCTAAGGATGTCCTTTGAAACATTGCCCTTAAAAGTAAAAACAAAATAAACAGACAAAAAATTCAAGAAATAACCCAAGCAAAACTGGAAATAACCTGAACGTTACTCAAATAAAAGAGAGTAGTTTGTAAATAAAGTTAACCATAGGTATAATCATTCAAGCAAATAAGAAGAATTTCTATGCCTCTAATAAACATATACTTCCAAGAAACATATACTAAGTGAAAAGTATAAGCAAGAGGAAAAATAAAATGATATACAATCACTGCTATATATAATGTTAAATGGACTTTTACTTCATAAGTAAATTTAGGAATCAGGCTTGGAAGGGAGATTGATTATTTTTATTTTTATTCTCTGCCACTGATAATTTCACAATAATGAAATGTTATGTGGCAATGGTACCAGGCTAGATTTCCGTTTTAGATTAAAATGGAATATCCTGGAACCAATAGCATGGCTGCAGCTTATTCTAGGATTTTGCTCACTGAGACGTGGATACAGACACCCATCCCCAGCCTTCCTGGATACACGCGAGATTGCATGGACATCAGTGGAAAGGAAATTAATTATTTACTGCTGGACATTAGTGGAAAGGAAATTAATTATATACTGCTCCCGGAGAAGTGTGGATGCAACTGAAAGCTTCAATTTCCTGCTTGCTCCTGGGCTATCATGATCAGGAACCAAAATAATCTGCTTGTGTAATTTTGTAATATCCCAGCAACTTATATCCGGAGATGGTAGGCTGCTGGCCCTCATTTTCCCTTGTTTCCCTCTAATGAGCTATCCAATCTGGATAGCTCATTTCACACTTGTTTTGCCTCACTGCAGGTGATGTGGTTCTTCTCATCCCATACTCACACCCCTAAATGTAAACACAACAGCACCTACTGACTGCTCTTAAACAGAATTTTCTGGGTACTGATTAAATGAGGTTTTATTTATAAAGGGTTACGGATTTTCTTTTTCCATTAGTTATTCCCAACTCTGTGATTCCGTTTTTTCTTTGTCTAAAGGGAACTTATAATTAGGTAAGCAAACCTTATGCTTCAAGACCTAATGAAGAAATGACTTATTTAGCTCTCATTAAAAAGTAAATTTTAGTTCGAGTGTTGCACCTCTTGGCACAAGTGGAAATCTCAACAATTAGAAATTATAGTTTTTATAGGTTGCTGGTATCCCAACCCTTTAGGTGCCCAGTAATATAAAGCATGGATGACAGTTAGAATGCCTTCACTACCCTGTAAGCAACTACAGCAAGAGTCAAGGGGAGAACTGAAGAGACCTTTAGAACCACTCCCGATTCCTACTAGGTAGAGGATGGAGCTGTCTCTTGCATAGTTTTCTTTCCCCTCTAGGCTCAAGCTTGCCTAGCACAGGGGTCTCCTCCAGAAGGGCAACCTCTTCTGACTCCACACTTACCAAAACAGGGTGGACTTAAAAAAATTTTTTTTTATTTAAAAAAAATGCTCTACATTACATAAATGTTACATAAAAAATATAGGGGAGTCCCATATACCCCTCCCACACTTTCCCACATTAACATCTTTTTTTGTTAGAATTGATGAACACATATTGCAACATTGTATTAACCAGGGACTATAGTTTACATTATGGTTTACACTTTGCCCTGCACAATTTTATAGGTTTTGACAAAATGTATAATGGCCTGCATCTGTCATTGCAATGTCATGCAGGGCAGTTCCAAGGTCCCCCAAATGTCCCCATGTTATACCTATTCTTCATTCTCCCTCCCCTCAGAACCTCTGAGGACCACTGCCATAATATCAATGATATAAGTTCTTCCAAGGCTATAAATATAATAAGTCTACTTTAGTCCATAGTTGCTTTCCCCCCTTATATTTGTTCATTCCTAAATCTTGAGGATTTTGGAATGGTGATGCCCAACCTGCCTCTGACTGAGAAGGGGCTTAGATCCCATGGGGCAGATGGATGGAACTGTATTGTTTGCAATTGTAGATACCCTTTGCTTCCTGGCATGGGTGTCAACAGAGGGGTTCCTGAGGGCTCTAGAGACATCCAGACACTATAAGCAGGGCAGACAATCTCAGGACACCCTGTCAGAACACCCCTGTCAGTGGGCCTTGGAATATATGTTCCCCAATGTAGCAGAGTTAGACTCATTTATAGGTTCCCTATCCATCCTCATTTACTTGAACCTATAATTAGCACTATACTTGTTAAATATATGTCCCAGAGACTTAAATCTTTGATCTGTTATGTGCTGGTTGAGCTCTGAATCTCAGCAGAGTTGCAACACCTTCTCTCCCATTCATCGGCCTCACCCAGGACAACTAACAAAAGGGTGATGATGGGCAACGCCCATCCCAGGGTGGAGTTTTGAGTTGATTGTACCTAATAAGATTAGATTTTTAGAGCACTGGAATCAGGAAACTGAAGTCCAAGTCAGTTGGTTATTGGTTTGGGGGCAGTGAGATTCTGTAGTATGTGCATGAAAGACCCAACAAAGTGGTGTGCAGAGAGCAAAGAATGAAAGGGAAAGGAGTGATTGTGCATGCCAGGAAGGCAGAGAGTACTGGGTGACTTTTGAGCCCAATCTTGGTTGTCTGAAAATTCATTTGTGAGTTACAGAAACCTAACTCAAACGGCCTTGAGCCAAAATGGGGATTTACTCATGCAATTAAAATATCACAATAGCTTCAGGTATGGTTTGATCTAGAAGCCCAAATATTTTTCCAACACCAATTATTTTTTTTTCTTTTTCCATTCCTTGACTCCACTTCCTTGGAATTTACTCTATTTTGAAAGAACCTTTCCACATGTTATCCCCAAAAGGGTTGCCAGTATTCTTTATGCTAACTTCAAGTTAAAAGATGGAAGAAAAGGAAGAATGTCTCTTTTCCAGAAGATCAGTGAAATTCTTATTTTGTCTTAATATCTCAATGGGAGTCCTCTACCCCAAATCCTGCAGCCAGGAGACAGTAAAATTCTGATTAAGCAAGGTCTGTCTTGTGTGTTTCATAAAGCATCATTGAATGGGCTTTAGTTTCTCATGAACTTCTGGATATTGAACATTAAATGTTTATTTTTTTTTAACTAACTTGATCCAGCTCCCCAGAAAGGTATAGCTTTCATTGAATACTCAAAATATTTGATTCAAAACAAATCCTGAATCAGTACTTCTCAGGCTTTTGCTTGCATCAGACTCACTCGCAGGGCTTTTTCAAGAAGAGGTCTCTGGACTCCACACAGAGTCTCTGATTTGGTTGGTCTGTGCTGGTGCCTAGAAATGCAGAGCTAACAAGTTCCCAGGTGGTGCTGATGCTACTAGTCCAGAGACTAGAGTTTGAAAATCTCTGGTTTATATAATTTTCTTTCCCTGAATGATCAGATCTTTTCTTATGACCCCTGACTTAGCAAAGTCTCATAACTCCCAAATCTATCTCTTTCTTTTTCATTAGAGTCAGATGTCTCTTCTAAACAACTCCACTTAAATATACCACAGAAACCACAAATTCAATATACCCAAAATCAAAATCCTCCTTTCCTTCACATTTCCTTCTTTTCTCATACATAGTTCCTTAGGCCCTCCCATTACTCACCTCCCAGGACAGAAATCTGGTAAACACCTTTGAGATCCCTGTGGGTTTACAGGTATCTACTCCAAAATATGCTTTGATTCAATTCACCTGTCTTTATCCTCTCAGGCACTAGTGAAGTTCAGACCATCATCTTTATCATCTACTAACACCAGAAGCCATGCTAGCTGCTCTCAGACATTCAACCTTATGATGCCAGAGAAATTTTTACAATGCTTTTCCCCTGCTGAATATACTAAATGTTTCTACTACGTTATTACCAAAATGCAGATTGCTTAACAGGTAGGCTAGTCCTTTTATGAGATAACCCCTGAAAGGCTTTTACCTTCTGTTCCTACTCACTTCACATCCTAAGCTTACGAAATTAGTTAGATTCTACAACACAAGACTAATCTTCAGAGCTGCTCTGTAGATGTCTTTTTTAGGGATATATACACACATATATATGTGTGTGTGTGTGTGTGTGTCTATACATAAATATTTTTTGTTAGAGTTGTCAGTTTACAGAAATATCATGCATATATATGTAAAAAACAGAATTCTCATATACACCCTATCAATAACACCTTTCATTAGTGAGATACATTTTTTCCAATTCATGAAAGAACATATTTATAACTGTGCTCTTAACAATAGTCTATCATTTACAATACTATTCCCTTTGCCACACAGTCCTGTTTTTTCTTTTAATTTTTATTTCAGTAACATATATACGTCCTAAAATATCCCCCTTTGACCACATGCACATAGATAATTCAGTTCTGTTATTTACAATCACAATGTTGCGCCACCATCACCACCATCCATTACCAAAAAAGGCCTGATTCGTTAGACCTCTGTTAATCATGTGTAGACCTCATTGCCTCATATTGTCTTTTGTTTTATTTGTCTCCTTCATGAATTACGCAATCGTAGAGGACACAAATGTTTTGGTTGTCATGGCTGTTAGTATTTTAAATATTTGGATCCCCTGTGCCCAGGAGGGTCAATATCACCTAGAGAGGCTACTTGAAGGATTGACACAATGAAACAGGAGAGCTTCTTACCCCCCCCCCCACCATCCTTGTCCATGATAGTGAGGCAGTAGCCATGTCTGGGGAAGCTTTGCTGCCTATTGACTGACAAGGTAAAGCATCACAAGGGAGACTACAAATCCAAGAATACATGACCTGTCAGTCAAGAACCCTGAGATACTAAATATCTTGGTAAATCTGAGGTACCGGTTTTGAGGAACGTGCACCCGAATGCTTTTCTTGAGAATTTGTGATTAAAATAATACAAGATACTTTGTAACACATGCAAATTTATTTCTTACAAAGTTTAAAATATAACCTGATTTTATGCATATGTATTTCAATTATGGCAGCAGATTCTTGAGGCAAGTTTAGGAGGGAGGATAATTATCTATAGACAAATGCAATTTGGCAGTGAATAAGCATCTTAGGATTAGACAATTAAGACTGACATTAATTATATTATAAGTCATTATTGCATTTAACTTCTTGGCTAGGGAGAACAAAAATCATATAAATACTTCAGTTTGCCAAAGGGGTGCTGATGCACAATACCAGAAATGGGATGGCTTTTATAAAGGGATTTATTTGGGGTAAAAGCTTACAGTTCCAAGTCTGTGAAAAGTCACCATCAGAGATGCTTTCTCACCAAAGTCAGCCTCTGTTGATCCCAGAGTGTTGTCACATGGTGAAGCAAGATGGCCTCCCATCTCTACCGAGTTTTCAGCTCTCCCCTCTGGGTTCACCACCTCCTATTGAGCTGCTCCGTGGGTCTAGTCTCTTGGAGCTTCGTGGTGAAGTGATCCTCTCTCTTACATGGCAGGATCAGACATGGCAGCTTCATTTTCCTGTGTCTGTCTGAGAGAGTATCTGGGTATCCATTTATATCAGACCCACCAAGGGTGCAGAGATTCAACTTGAGTCCCATCTCACTGGCATAGTCCAATCAAAAGCCCCAAAGGGATCTTATTAAGTAATCTAACCAAAAGTTCCTCAATTGAATTTAATGCAATAAAAGGGTATTGCATCTAGATGAATAGATTCATTTACAAACATAAAATTTCTCTTTTTGAGATTCATAAAATAATTTCAAACTACCTCAGGCAGGAAGGCGGAAATCACCAGTATTTTTTAAGGTTACATTTAGAAATCTCCTTTCTCACATCCTTGAGAAATACCACCTGGATTGAAATATTGGAGGTGGCTAAATGCTTTGTAATAACAAGAGTAAGCTGAATTGATTTGAAGAATTTTTTTTCTTTTATCAATCCTGAGAGCAAGAATGGAAATAATCTCTATAATTCTAATTTTTATATAACATTTTTGTGACGGCACCATTTTAATTCTATTCGCTCCCTCTTGATTCTTAGAGTATACTCTTGCAGCCAAAGTGCACATCTGGAATTGACTGTCTGAATCACCTTTTTGCCTGCCAAATTTTGTTTAATGTTCATGACACTTTGACTCATTGATATACCACAGTAATTCCAAAACATTCAGATGACTAGATGGGCACAAGCTCAATTTCTTTCTCTGAAATTGTTTATGGCAATGTGGCACAGTGAAAAGGAACTGAACTAGGAAAGAAAAAGCCTTGGCTTCAGGTCTGTGAGGCTGTTGGCAAGCTCCTGAATCTCCATGTGGCTGAACTTCTTCATTGCCAAAATGGACTAATGATGCCTCCCATTGCTTCCCATTGCTAATTATGAACCAGAAGTAAGAAGGTACTTTGGAAAGTATGATATATTACATGAAATTCTCTCTTTTTTCCCTTCTGAGAATGTCATTGTCTCAAATATATTTATTTTGTGGTTGTTTTCAACAGCCTCATTCTTTGGCTTGAGTTACATGACAGTAGAAATTATTTGCAGGCATTGATCTCCAGCTCTTGGTGGAAGCTCAGTAGATATTTGCTGAATAGTTAAAGGAATGTTACAGTATTAATCAACTTGAGCTCTAAAGCCTGATGTTTGGTTTTATAAGCGAATGGGCAAAGTACCTTTAAAATTTCCTCGGTACAGAGAGTGGATAGAAGCATGGTAAAGGTTGAGTTTTGTATGTTTAGTAGTTATAGATGGCGATGTACAAAAAAATAGTGAAGATATTTAAAAATGTAAAATTGTTTACACCTGGTGCTAACTGCAGTGGTGTTTACCTTGTGTGAGCACCTGGAGCTGAAACTATTAGGAAATGTTGGAACCAGAGTTACATTAGATCCTGTGACCTTGCAATCTGTTGGAATATCAGATGTTTCTCAATAAGGAGATTTTGAGAAGCTCTCTAGTTTAACCCTTTCTTTTCAGAAATTAGATACCTAATATAGGGAGAGACTTGCCCATTCCGCCCACCCCCCAAAAAAAAAGGACCAGCAATGAGCTATGGGGGTAGTAGAGATCCAGTAATTGCCGAAGGTTTTCCCTGGACGCAGTCCCTCAAAGTATCAGTTAATTTCACCTGATGTTATAAAACAGAGGAAAAACACTAAGCTAAGGTCCAGTGGAAAGGTAGCTTGAAAGCAGACTAGTAGAACAAATACCATGGATGAGATTTACAAGGTGAACGGTGCATTGTTAGTTTCTTTCATGATATATGCTAAATCTGATGCCATAACCTTAAGTATACAGAACTTCCCTCCACCTTCCCTCCAAATAAAAATCAAAGCAATCTTCACTGCTCTACAGTTCTTTATGCAAACTCTGGCCTGGCATGCAACAGATAATTTTGGAGCCAAGAAAAAAAGAGCTGAAAAATTATTTTATTTTTAAAATAAAAAAGAGTAAAATTGAACTTTTTGGTGTGTAATTCCATGAATTCTAACAAATATATATGTTCTTGTAGCACCACCATAATCAGGAAACAGAGCAATTCTGTTAGCAGCAAAACACCCAAATCATACCCTTTTGTACTTACACCCACCCCCATTCTTAACCCTGGCAACCACTGATCTGTTCTTTTCACTATAAATTGATCTTTTTGAGAATCATAAATAGAATTATATAGTCTGTAGCTTTTTGAGACTGGCTTCTTTCACTCAGTATAATGCCTTTGGAAATGGCTTTGAGAGTCATCCAAGCAGTTCTGTATATCAAGAGTTGGCTCCTTCATATTGCTGAGCAGTGTCCCATTGTATTTTTGTGCCTCAGTTTGCTTCTCTGTTCACCTGTTGAAGGATATTTGTGTCGATTCCAGTTTTGTGACTAGAGCTGCTATAATCTTTTGTGTTTGTATGAGCATACATTATTGTATCTCCAGAGTTGTCAGCCCAAATCCAGCCCATCACTTGATTTTGTAAATAAAGTTTTATTGGAACAGTGCCACGATCATTTGTTTACATACTATCTGCGATGTTTACATATTGTCTGCTTTCAGGTCACAGAGGAGTAGTTATGATAGAGGACTTGTGGCCCATGAAGCCTAAAGCTTAGAGTATCTAAGCTTGACACACTTGACATAGAGTATCTATGATATGTTCTACTTTTCTGAGATCTGCTCTTGGATGAATATCCAAAGTTGGGATTTCCAGGTCTTATGACCCACTGTAAGGTGAGCCTCAGCAATCCCTGCCTCCTGTTGTCCACATCTTTCTGCCATCCTCTTGGGTGTAGGGAGGACCTGTGACTTGTTTCTAACCAACCATATGGCAGTGATGGGACGTCACTTCTGTGGTTATGTTCTCTTAGGACTATCATCCTCACTTGAGAGCCTCTCCTTGCTGACTTGACAAAGTAAGTGGCCATGTAGGAAAAGTTCATATGTTAAGGGACTGCTGGTGGACTGTAAGAATGCTGGGAAGGCTCCAGCTGACAACTGAGAAATTGGAGTCTTCATTCCTACAAAGGAATGAAATGCAAAGAAATGCTTTCTGCCAACAAATGAGTGAGCTTGGAAATGGATTCTTCTCCAATCAAGCCTCCAGATGACACTACAGCCCAGCAGACACCCAAATTACAGCTCTGTGAGACCTTCAAAGACCCAACTAAGCCAATCCCAGAACCCTGACCCCCAGAAACTATTACATAATGTGTGTTATTTAAGGCAATGAGTTTGTGGTATTTTGTTATGCATCAATAGCTAACTAGTACATATTTTATGTGTATGTTAGTCTTTATAAGAGCATTTCAAACTATTTTCAGAGCGGCTCTAACATTTTGCATTCCCAGCAGCAATGTGTGAGATTTCCAAGCCATTACTTTGTGTTACTTGTGAATGTGTTTAATATATTTTAATAGGTAGGTAGTATTATGCAATTGTGATTATAATTTGT
Organism: Chaetophractus vellerosus; assembly: GCA_004027955.1. Taxonomy (NCBI): domain Eukaryota; kingdom Metazoa; phylum Chordata; class Mammalia; order Cingulata; family Chlamyphoridae; genus Chaetophractus; species Chaetophractus vellerosus. Next base: position 1,164 of record PVKH010005788.1, on the reverse strand, counting down.
GTAACCACAGGTGCTAATGAGGTTGACCATTTTTACCTACTTATTTGCCCTTCATATATCCTTTCTGTGTACTGTTTGTTCAAGTTTTTTGTTCATTTTTTAAAGTTTTGTTTTGCTTTCTTACAGTTGAGGTTTGAGAGTTCATTTTCTATGCTGAATACAAGTACTTTATCAGATATGTGATTTGAAAATATTTTCATCCAGGGATTCTGTTCACAGTCCTTTATGCAGAGCAAAGATATATAGATATAATATTTATAAATATATTAATTTTTATGAAGTACCATTTTTTCTTTTTTATATTATACTTTTGGTTCTAAGTCCAATAATAGTTTACCTAAACTCAGATTACAAAGAATTACTTCTATGTTTTCTTTTCTGCTTTACAATCTATAATCACTTTTAAGTTAGAGTTGATATGAAGTGTGATGCATGTGTCAAGATATTTTTGCATACGAATGTCCAATTATTCCAACACCATTTGTTAAAAGTTTCTATACCTCCTTTGAAATGTCTGCACATTTTTCAAAACCAATTGACCATATTTAAGTGGGACTTTTAGGGGGACTTTTGTTTGGTTTCATGTATCTATATGACTCTATCTCTGTAAAGAGCCTAAAAACAGGTATAATTGCTCCAACTTTCTTCTTCTTTTTTAAAATTGATTTGGCTATGGTATTTGTTTTGCCTTTCCAAATAAATTTTAGAATAAGCTTGTCTATACTTACAAAACGGCTTCAGAAATTTTGATCGCAATTACATGAAATCTATATCGATAAATTTGGGGAATGTTGACAGTTTTAAAAGGTTGAGCCTTCAAATACATGAACAGGATGAGTCTCTGCAATAATTTAGGCCTTTGGTTTCTTTTATCAGCCTGTTGTATTTTTTAGAATAAAGTATGTGAACATATTTTCTTACAGCTATAGCAAAATATTTCATATTTTGAATCTATTATAAATAATATTGTTTATTATTTTTATTTTAATTTCTAACATGTAGAAAGACAATAAATTTTTAGCTATTGACTTTATATGCTGTGATAATGCTAAGCCAACATATATAGTTCTGAGTTGTGTTTTTGTTTGTTTGCTTGTTTGTTTTTAAGATTTCATGAGATTTCTTACATATACAATTTTGTCTGCTAACAGAAAGTGTTATTTG
>PVKH010005787.1:0-21724 GCA_004027955.1 Chaetophractus vellerosus | reverse complement strand
TGTTTCTTTGGATTATTACTTTTTAAAATTTAGAATTCATTTTGATCTGTCTATTAACTCTCTAGGTATAACTCACTGCAACATATTTGTGCTGATTGCTCTATTGGCGACAATGTTCATCTCCATTTTTTTTATATTCTACTGTAGAAAACTTGCAATTATAAAAGCCCTTTTAATCTCCTTGATCCTTTATGCATGGTTACCATATACACTACACCTAGAAACATTATACAACCCCAAACAACAATGCTATATTTTGATTTAAATATTCATATATATATAGAGAGAGAGAGATTTAAGAAGAAAGGATGATCTTTTACATTTATCCCCATATTTACCAGTTCCAATGTTCTCTTTCCTTCCTGAGGATCCATGTTCCATTTGGTATCATTTTATTTCAGCCTGGAGAACTTGCATTAGCAATTCTTGTAGTGTAGGTCTGATGTGGAAAAAAATCTATTTTTTTGTTTCACCTTTAATTCTGAAGATCAGTTTTGCTGCAAACAGAATTCTGGATTAACCAGTGTTCTCAGTGTTCTCTTTCATCCCTCTAAATATATCATTCCACTGTTTCTGGCCTGCCTGGCTCCTGATGAGAGCACAGTGTTAATTGGAATTGTTGTTTTCCTTTACGTACTGTGTTGTTCTCCTCTAAATACTTGCAAAAGTTTCTCTTTATCATTGATTTTAGCAATTTTACTATTATGTATCTAGCAATGATTTTCTCCATATTTATCGTCAGCATACTTATATTTGCTGAACTTCTAGAATTTATAAATTTATTTTGGGCCATTATTTCTTAAAACGTTTTTTTTTTTTCCTGTCCCATTGGCTCTCTCTTCACCTTCTGGGACTCCAATCATATGCATGATAGACTTTTAGCACTGTTCCACATGTCTCTGAGACACTTTTAAAGTTTTTGAACTTTTTTTCTTTCTCTTTTTCATAACATATAATCACTATTGACTGTCTTCAAGATGACTGTCTCTTTCCTTTGTCACATTTATTCTGCTGTTAAGTCCATGCAGTAAATACATTTTTTATTTCTGTTGTAACATTGCAATTTCCCTTTGGTTTGTGATAGTGTCTATTTCCCACTGAAAATTCCAAATATTTTCATTCAATACAAGCATACTTTCCTTTACCCCATTCATTTTAGCTATAATCCTGCTGTAACATCTGTAAAGAATCTAGCTTCTTCTGTTCACCTTCCAAAGAAGCAGAAGCATTATCCATTTATTTTTGAAAGCTAATGCCTAAAAATATGAGATTTTTAATGCAAAAAGAAAGGAACACATTCCTAAAATAAGTGCAAGGTATTTCATAACTACTATGTGTGACAGAAGAAAAGTCTTGAGGAAGTGGTGAGGTTCCATATGATCCTACAGTAATATCCTTCTGTTAGAGCTTCTTCCAAATATCAGAGAACTTGGCACCACTGAGATAACAATAATTATATCCTCCATAATTTAACGCAAATACATTCCAAAAGAGCTATCAGCTGATCATTCAGCTACTGAATTAGTCAATCAAAACTGTTTATTTAGTACCTTCTCACTGTTCTAAGAAATTAGAGGTAAATAAAAGAAGGAGAATCTTTCCCTCAAGGAGCTGAAATTCTGTGAGGAGGGCATGGAGAGATAAACAAAGAAAAAGTAAAAAATAAATAAGATATGAAGGATAATGAAATAAAATGTCTGAGAAGGGGAACTCTTTAAATACAGTGATTAAGGAAGTCTATTCTGAGTAGGTGATATTCGATTTGATAAATGGATAATAGGAAGAAAGCAGTCATGAGAAAATATGGGTTGAAATATTCTTCAAGAAGGAACACAGCAAAGTTAGGATCTCTAAGAGAAACAAATCTATCAAGGCTAAAGGGCTGAAGTGTAATGAACAAACAACAAGTAGAGGGATGCTACGTCAGAGAGATAAGATCCCGATTATGAAGGACAATATAGACAGAGGTCAGATGTTTATAGTTTAGTCTGGTGGCAACAAGAAGCCATTAGATGGCTTTAAGTAGGGAAGTGATAATAGTTTGAATAATGCTTCATCATTATTTCCACTGTATGGGAACAAGAATGAAAACAGGGATATCTAGTAGGAGATAATGATAGTGGTTGAGAGAGAACATGGTGGCTTGGGTTAGGATTGTGACAATAAAAATAGTAAAAGATGGTCAGCTTTTGTATCTGATTTGAGGTACTAATAAATATTCATGAATTGAATGAGTGTCTATGTCTGAAAAGGAGCAACTAGGAGGAAGATGGATGCCATTTTTTGAAGTGGGGAAATGCAGAGGTACAGATTGGAGGTGGGAGAAGCAAATTAATAGAACAGGTTGGGCCATATTCATTTTGAGATGCCCATAAGAAATTCAAGTAGAGATATCATGTGGGTGAGCTGGTGCTCAGGGAAGAGATTTGGGAGGGAAATATAAAATAAAGGCATACATATATAGATGGAGGAGAGAAGAAGCTTCCAACAACTTTTCAACTGTTGTCATTCCACCACTCAGACAATGAAGATAAAATTTCTTACCTGTTAATTTTCAAATGAATGCGTTGCAGTGATTTAAAGAAAAAACAGTTAATATTCTTTAAATTTGTCATGTGCAATGATCAAATTCTACACATCCCAACTGTTGGCTCTTTACGTCATTCCCTCCTCTCTGTTTCCACTGGCACTATTTTGACCTTCATCACTTGTACTAGTATAGTTTTTGCCAAACCATCACAATCCATCAGCACTGATGAAACTGGAAATTTTTTTCTGAAATATGAGGAGGTTCAATATTATGGAGCTTAAGTGATACTTATGCACAAATTCTGACTTTTAAAATTTTTTTAATTAAAAAAAAGATATTTAGATTACATAAATGTTACATAAAAATATAGGAGATTCCCATATGCCCCTCTCTCCACACCGCCCACATTTACCTACATCAACGACACCCTTCATTAGTGTGATACATTCATTGCAATTGATGAGCACATTTTGGAGCATTGCCACTAAGTATGGATTATAGTTTACATTGCAGTTTATACTCTGTCCCACACAATTTATGGCAAGATATAGAATGGCCTGTATCTGCCATTGCAATGTCATTCAGGACAATTCCCAAGTCATAAAATGACTCCCTATTATACTTGTTTTCCCTCTCCCTGACCTCAGAATCTCCTGTGGCCACTGCCTCCACATCAATGATATAAGTTCTTCCATTGCTAGAATCACAATAAGACTATAGTAGAATACCAGTTAGCCCACTCTAGTCCATAGTTCATTCTCTAATCCTGAAGATTCTGGGATGGTGATGCCCACTCCACCTCTAATTGAGAGGGGGCTTCAGTCTCATACAGTCAATGAATGGGAGTCTCTTGCTTATAGTTGTGGACACTCTCGGTTCCTTGGTATATTGGTTGTCCATCATCACCTCCTTGTTAGTTGTCCTGGGTGACTGACTTGTTTGAAAACTTTGAAATATTAAAATATTCAATCATCAGTATATTTTCTGAAATGTTCTAAATATTTTAATCTAGTTAATTTGTTTTTAAATCATCAGGGTTACTGCTCCAACTCCACTTCAGTTCACACATTTTTGAGTGCCTTCTATGTGTCTATGTTCCGAGGGTAAATATACGAATAAGGCACTTCCTAGCCATAAAGAAACTCCCAGACTAATATAAAGAGACATGTAAACGACTAATCATTATAAAATGTTGTCAAAGCTCAAATAGAAATATGTAGGAAGAACATATAGGAGGGAGTCATTATCTTTGCTGTAGACACCAGGGGAAGTTTCTAGGAGAGGTGAGGTCGGAACTTGGTAGGATTTGAAGGTAGTAGAAATATACTTCAGGCCAGAGATAGGGGATGGGGAATTTGTGGTTAGATACTAACATATACACAGGCAATGGGATGCGAAAAAGTCTCTTGAATTTGGGGAGAGGACCCCACAATGTGGCTGAATTGTAAGTGCAGGATGAGACTTGGCAATAAATGAATGAAGCTGGAGTGGTAAGTTAAAGTCTGAACATAAACTGCCTTGAAGGTCTTGATTAGGATTTTGAGGTTTCTTTCATGGATATTAGGAAACCCCAGAAGACTTTAGAATATGATAATGGTAGGACCAGATCAGTGTTTGGAAAGACAACCCTCTTGGCTGTGTAAATGGGTAATGGTTATGAAGGGGCAGAATAAGACATAGAGAAACCAGTCAGGAAGTCAGACTGTTCATCAAGGTACATAGCTATGTAGTTTTATCTGGATATTGTTCTCACATTCCCTCAAGGTTCAGTTTCAAGCCTTTTTGATCAGTTTCCTGTGTCTTCCATCAAAGCCCATCTTCTCCAGTTTTTTAGAGATGCAAGGCAATAGGTTGAGCCCAGAATGACCAACAGGGCTGAACAAATGCTGTTTGTGTTAAGTTCAAGTAGTGAGCAGAGGTGATTTGAGTCAGGCAGACCCTGATAGGTCTGAGCATGGGAATTCCAGCATTTGAACAGGTTGGGGCATCAGAAATATGATGTTTGAGAGCAAGTAACACAAAAGCAAACTCTGATCCTACAGCAAAGACAGTTCACTCTCTGCCCTCTGTTAAGCTCCCAGCTCTGCATGGTGAGGGCAAGGTTCTGGGGAAGGTGCCTACAGTCAGAATTTCTAAATTGCTCTTTTTTTATTGAGTAAAGAGTTACCAGGTCTTCTGGATGGTCCTTACATTATTCAAGCTAACACGGAACATCCTAGATGACTTCAAGACAGTGGAAATTATATCTGTCGAGAAAGACACAGAAAGAACACATGCACTTTTGTAAGTGCAACTATTAAATACCAAATGAGAGTTACTGTAAAAAAGTAAAACAAGAACACCTTGGAAGTGGGGCAGCATGGCAGGAAATTGAATGGCATTACACAGGAAGTGTTCAGGTTTCAATAGTGCTGCCCAATGAGAGGAAAGAAGATGGTATCAGTTTTTTTGTCTGGGTCCCAATGAAGAAATTGTTCTTTCCATCAAAAGGAGCAGGCTCCCCCTCAAAGAGAGACATGGGTTACACCTGCTTTAATGAGTAAATGGCAGGTGTTTTAATACCTGTACTATAGGGAACAAACTTGCATAGAAATCAATTGATAAAGGTTGAACTCAACATAAACACTGAAAAATCCTTAGGCAAGTATTAATAAAGATATTGACATTTCATGGAGAAGAACACCAAAGCACATGGGAGAAAAGCAGCAGAATGTTGACCATGCCAGGAAGCGAGGACTCAGGGCACATAGATGAAGCCTCAAGTATGCCCTCCTGTCTCCATTACAGCCTTAGTACTACTACTACAGCACAGTCTCTGACCTTGAAGAGTAATTCCTGAACTTTTCATCAGAACAGACTGCCAAAATGCCCGTATCATGTGGCCTCCAAGTGTACCACTTCATGCCAGTGTGCTCTGTGAATCTTTGCAGCCCACATTCCACCAGCTTCCCTTCAGTGGTTACTGCCCAAAACATAAAGTCATCTCTACTTACCCATATTTTCATCCCCTTACTGCTACGATTTTCCTTTCTCCTGGCCCCAAGTCTTATTGCTCCTCTGTCCATGAAATATTCCTAGTAAGACCTCTAGAACACTTAATTATAATCAAATCCTCCCATCTTAACCTCATCATATAATGATCCTTCTACCTTCCTTTCTAAGGATTCAGTTTTCATTTTAGCCCTCTCAAACAAATGCTTTCACATTCTGCCTTGATTAGTGTCAGGAAGTAGTGTGATATTTCCTTTAACAATGCCACTTTCAGATTTATATTCATCTACCTTCTTATAAAAACTCCTATCTCTATAACCTCTATGCTCACCCATCACTGATATCTATTGGCTTCATGATCCTTTCTCTTCATTCCTTGTGGATTCTGGCCCCACATCAACTACTACACCATGATTAGAAGGACTAATTTCTATGTTGATGAGCCATCCAGCATCTAATATCATGAGCACCTGTCATTTTCACCTCCACTCCATTTCACTCAAATCTAGTCATTCAGTTTTGTGACCACTACATAGATATTGTCACCATCTGGAATGTTTCCTCCTCTGAAATATTAACTTCCAATTTTTCATACGGACCACAACTTTCCAAGTCTCTCAGTATCTTGCTCTCATCTCTCCTGTTCTTCAACTTTCTAGGTACCCTGAATCCTTCATTTTCTTCCCATTCTATCAGCTGCCATGTAACTTCTCAACCTTTTCTACCCAATCTGGGCCCCATAGTAGGCCACTGAGTGACTTTCTCATTTGTACCCCCAGTTATGTATTCCCCCATATTTATACTTTACCTGCCTAGCATAAACCTAACTCTGCTTTAGTATTTTAATTTTTCATCTTCACTTCACTTCCACATTTGAATGTTAAGTGATTCTAAAAAAGCATACAACCCTGCAGGTTGGTAACTTTACAAAATAATGTTCTCTAAATTAAACTAAGTGTGGCTCATCAGTCTCTTTATCAGCTTTTGGTTATCTCCCTCTTCTGTTTCCCACTTAGGCTCTTCCAAACCTTCACTAGTCTCAAGAGTCTTACCAAACACACATATTGTTCACTCTCAGCAATGTTTTTGTGTCTCTCAGTTCTAGAAAACTGTGGCTTCTCAACAACTCTACCTTATCACATTCACACCATCTGTTTTCCTGCAATCTCAGAAATGTGTTGCCCCTCCTCTCAAAGATACCTGGGTATCACTGATCTGATCAGTGATCTGAGTCCTTGAATACTTTCTGTACTGACCCCACTTGGGCTTGACTTTTTAAGTCATCCTATATCCCTTCTGAATTACTCTTTCATTTCTTCTCCTGAGCCAATAAACATTTTCAAGTTTCTTTCATTCTTAAAATTAGTGAAAATATCTCTTCAATCTTACATATCCCTCTAGTGACTCTCCAATCTCGCCTCCTCTTCTAAACCCAATCCCTTCAAAAGAGTATTGTATACTCACTACCTCTATTTCCTCACCTTCCATTCACTCCTTAAATCACTACCACCATGCCCAGAAAACTAGCAAGTGCTGAAGTCACCAATAATCTTTGAAGTGTCAAGTATCTTAGGTGTTTTTCAATCCTTACTTACTGATCTCTCACATTTTAAACTATTCTTAAAAATCTCTACTCCATGGCTTCTGTAACATGTCTACCTGTTTGTTTTTTATGCTTCTCTTACAATACCTTCTTTCAAAGCAATTTTTTTAAAAAAAGTTGAAACAATCAGAAAAGCTTTAAGCAAAGTATGAAGAACATCTTAAAAATATGAACCATTTGATTGTCAATTGCTGATATAATATCCCATCCTTCTGAACAATTTAGTTATATTTCCTACAAACAAGGAATTCTCCCATAAATCTATATACACTCATCAAAATCAAGAATTTGACATTGATATCTTAATACCATCTTATCCTTAACCCCCATTTAAGTTTTGTCAGTTGTTCTAATAATGTTCTTCATAGGAAAAGCATTACTATATGCATGGCATTTAGCTGTCATGCCTCTTCAAACTCCTTCAACTTAGAGTAGTTCCTTAATCTTTGCTTGACTTTCAGGACTTTGACACTTTTGAAAAATTACAGACCAGTTAAATTGTGGAATGCACCATAAATTGGCTTGGTCTAATGTTTCTTAATCATTAGATTTAGGTCATGCATCTTTGACTGGAATATAATTAATATAAAATTGTGTTCTTTGTGCACCATATCAGGATACAAACTATGTTGATTTTCCCATCACTAATGATGTTAAACTTTTATTTTTAAATATATATTATTTTTAAAGAAGCTTTAGATTACATAAAGGTTTCATAAAAAATATAGGGGATTCCCATATACCTCACCCCCTCTCCTTCCCACACTTTCCCATATTAACAACATCTTTCATTAGTGTGGTACATTTGTTACAATTTATGAGCACATATTGAAGCATTGCTGCTAACCATGAACTATAGTTCATATTATATTTCACACTTTGCCCCGCACAATTTTATGGGTTTTGACAAAATATATAATGGTTGTAGCAATCATTGCAATGTCATGCTTATAGTGTCCAGATATCTCTAGAGCCTCAGGAGCGCTGATGTTTGGGGCACTGTTTACTGTGGCAGTCAATGAGATCCTGTTGAGATGTTCATAAATGTAACCTCTGGAATGACCTCCCAACTCACTTTGAAATCTCTTAGACATAAAAACTCATTTGTATTTAATGTTTTCCCCTTTGGGTCAAGGTCTTTTTCCAGATGCATTGCTAATCAGTGCTTGGTAACAATCACTCCCAGTTCCAGGGAGGCTTATCTCTGGGAGTTATGTCCCATGCCAGGGGAAGGTAGTACATTTACATGCTGAGTTTGGTTTAGAGAGAGACCACATTTGAGCAACAAGGAGGCTTTCAGGAAGTAACTCTTAGGCAACATATAATACTAGGCTAAGTTTCAATTTCACAAGAAAAGGTTCATAAATGCAATTATCTATACCAAGGGCCTGGCATAATGGTCTGTTCTCCTTCGATCACTTAATCAAAGTTGTGTCTTCCAATTACTCTTTTTTCTTTTTAATTAATAAGTATTATGTAAATAGCTCTCTTATCAAATTTTTTATTAATTTGTGAACAATTTATATCAGATTGGACACAGGGATTTCCATTTTCTTCATTGGGTTATAATCCATTACTGTCATTATTTTGATTTTTAAATTACTTCAAATTAAAAATTCCTTCAAACTTGGCTTTTCCATCCTTTGCATGTACCCATTATTCTTTCAGAATTTTCTTACTTTCTGGCAAAAGATGTCCATATGTATCTTGTACTTTCCCTGCTCAGATCTGGAATCCATAATTTCCTCATTATGCCCTGGTTCTTTTTAAATAAAGAATGCTATTTAGAAACCAATATCTGGGTGCTAGGTGTGCTCATTGCTATTGGGTTACCAATGCTGCCAGTGGACAGGGATATGGAATTTATGTATGTATATTCACTCTTACTTGAATATATAAACACATTTACATATGATAGATATATTCAATAGATATATTGAAAACCATAAGTTTTACTCTAATAACTTCAATTGCAAACCAAACCACAGGTTCCTTTTTAGTTTTCTCGCTTTCCATAATTGTGACTCACTTTTCCAAGTGGCTCCCACTATTAATATATTTACTTAGATGATCTATACTCCTATATGTAACCAATTTTCTGTTTCTGTTTCTGTACTTCCAACCACATAAGGACACTGTCCTCATCCAATGGGTCTCTGATACACTGAACTAGAAAATCCCTTATGCAAAAATCTTCCTTGCCTCTCTTAAATTTCAATATCTTATATCAAGTTGTCCTTCCCCCTCCCCCTCCATGGGTCCTTCCTCAACCCTCGGGGGCTCCAAAGATCCATAAAAGGTAGCCCCTCTTATATTACATGGATGCCTCCCTTACCCTTCTTGGGCTTCATGATTCTGCCCCTGACCAGTCCTTTAATTATACCAAACCGTCTGCTGAAATGCGCTTCCCCAATATTTGTATTTGCCTGACTAACATGCTCTCAAACTTTTAAATTCAAATTCTATTACATCCCTCAGAATGTACATCCAGGCAGATTTATGTTCCTATTCTTTGTGATTTCATGGTATCCTCTACATATTTTATACATATCTCCAGTAAAATGAACTCTATCTTGCCAAATTCAGTGATCAATTTTCTGTTCCCATTTTGCTTAAACTCTCTGCAGGCTTTGGGAAAGATGGCCACTTCTTCTTTGAAATACCCCTTGTCTTGGCTTCTCTGACATCATTCTTCTGTTTTTCTTTCTACAACTGGTTGATCCTTTTCAGTTTCTTTTGCAGGTCATCCTCAACAACCTCCAGTTAAATGTTGGAATGCCCCAGAGCTCAATCTTTGGTACTCTTCTATATTTAATCTATTCCTGAGCCATGTCATTCACAACATTTGCTGAGTATACATGATGATTCCCACATCTATATCTCTTGTCCTGACCTGTACCCTGAGATCCTGGGTATCTAATTACCATCTCAAACTTAACATTTTCATAAAAGCATTCTTGATTCTTACCTAGTCTTGTCTATCTAAGTTAATGGCAGCACCATCCATTGGTAGCTCAGCCCCAACCATAGGGGCCATCAATCCAAATATATTTCAAATATGACCACTACTCATTATTTCCACTGCTTTAACTTTAGTCCAAATTGTCACCAGGTCTTATCTAAACTTCTGCAAGAGCCTCCTACCTTTCTCCCTGTTTCCAGTTTGGGCCTTCTGGTCCAGTATTTTGCCTGCATCAAGTTAAATCATAAATTAGGTCACATCAACCCCCAGCATAATACCCTCCAATAGCTTCTAATTGCACTTAGAATAAAAACTCCTTAACCATGGCCTGCAAACCCCTGCTGATCTAGCCTCTGCCTCCCTCTCCAACCTCACTTCTATCCACTATTCCCCTTCACTAAATTCTAAATTCTGGCTTTCTATATGCTCCTTTGCCCTCTCTTTCCATTTCTTCCCACCTCAACTACATTCAGATTTGTGTTCCTCCTCTCTGACATGTTTTCCTTCTGATCATTGCACCTCTATCCTAACCACCCTTTCTAAAATATCACAGCACTCTACTCCATTCATTCTTTATCCAATTATCACCTTTTATTTTCTTCATAATATCATTCTTTAAAAAATCATATTTCTAACCACATTTGTTTGTTTCCTTATTTATTTGCTGCTTTATTCACTGGAATATAAGATCTATATGATCAGAGACCTAACCTTCATTGTCTGTCTTATCACATCTGTATCCTCAGGGCCTAATATAGTGACTAGTATATAGTGGATGCCCCAAAGGCATCTGTGGCCTCCCAGAACAACTCACTCAGGCAGGATCTGGTCCCCATTCAGCGTCTTTTGTGAGAGAGATGTTGAGCACCCACTTAAACCGATGCCATCTTGCCCCCTTTTTAGTATATAGTAGATTTATATGCTTTCCCCTCTTCTCCATTTGTACAATAGATTTTGAACTTCTTGAAGCTTTCTAGTACAATACCTAGCACACAAGGATTGCTAAATTAATGCTTATTAAATTAATACGTGAACAAGGTGATTATTTTCACTGGTTCATTTGAAGAGAGAAAATTGGAGTTATTTTCTGTTATTTATGGTATATTACATATAACCCACCTCAACTGTGAATTAACTTTATATAGTTCTTATGTCAGGGAAGCAATTCAATCATATTCAACTAATTGCTTTGCTATATATTTAAAGCCCTGAGTTAGAAGACCTTTACAGGTACTGGGATAGAGAGAAAATTATCTCAGAGGTAGCCAACCCAATAAACATCCTTCTCAAAGAAGGGCTGGGCTAGATCTATGACTGCAAGAGGTGCCATGTCTTATAATTTCACTAAAGTCTATGATCCAGTCATAGTCTTATTTGTTTTTCTCTGGTTGATGCTTTTAGTCTAAAACCCAACTATGAATAACCATTGTGGTAGTTCCACACCCATCACAGAAGTTATCCAAGGAGATATAATTTGGAGAAAAATAAAGGATTTGGAATCTAAACCCATTTCTTGGATAGGAAAAAGCAGTGGAAACATATGGAAAAGTTGCCAGGAAAGCCCCATTCTCCATAATCAACATGTTTGAACCAAGAGTTTGGCTTAGGTTTACAAGCATACTCATTTCAAAATTATTTCTAATTAGTCTGAAGGAAAGAAAGAGAGTCATTTTCAGAGCCCTTGGCTCATCCACACTGTGGATGGCTCATCCACACTGTGCCTGCTTATGAACTTGAATGAAGTGAGTTCATCTTTTTGTGGGTTTTGCAAGGAGGCAGGGTCATATGGAAGAAAGCATAGCTCTGTGGGTGTGAGCAAGATGTTTACCAGCAGCTCCTTTGGCAGTCTTCTCTCCCCCATTAATGGCAGAAACATTCTTCCAGTTCCAGCCTTGGAGTGATCATGGGCTCCTCTTACTCCTTATCCCATCCATCTGAAAATGTTGTCAGCTATACTTTACAAATAAATCACAAATAAAGCCACTTTCTTCACATCAACTGCCACCACTATGGTCTAAGCCACCATCCCCTCTCATCTGGATTATTGCAAAGACCTCCTAACCCGTGTCACTACTCTCAGCAGCCAGAGATCTTTTTAAAACATAAGTCAAATGATGCTACTCTTCTTAAAACCTTCCAGCAGCTTCCATCTTATTCAGAATAAAATCTAATGTCTTTACAATGGGCTACAAGATGCTGTACAATCAAGCCCTGTAAGCTCTCTAATCTCATCTTTTATAGTCTCTTGATCACTAAGTCCACTGCAGACACCTTTCCTCCTCGATGTTCTTCATACACACCACGTATACTCTTACCTCAGAGCCTTTGCACTTCCTACTCATCTCTGCCTGGAACACTCTTCTCCAGCTGCCAGCTTGGCTCACTCCCTCACCTTTTTTTCTTTGCTTATAGACACTGCTTCAGTGAGAACCTTCCTATTGGATGAGTACAATGCCCTACTTACCCACCAACATACCCGTTCCCTTTCCTTGCTTTATTTTTCTCCATAGCATTTCTTGCCATCTAGCATATATATTTTATTTATTGTTTATGACTCTCAAGGAGAATGCTAATTTCCATAAAGGCATATGTTCTATCTGTTTTGTTTGATTCTGTACTCTCAACACCTAGAAAACCTGAAATGGATAAGGCATCCAATAAAAATCTGTTGAATGGATGAATCCTCTGAGGTTAAAATGGAATAATATATGTAGTGTACATGGCAAATGGTAAGTGCTCAGCAAATATTAATTTCTATCCCCACCCCTCTTGTGTGTGCCATAGGAATTGCTTTGAATTGCATATCATTATGGAAACATAAATGGATTCAAAAGGAACTTGTGTTAATATACAGATAAATGATTCATACAGCATAATTTATAGAATCAAAGACCAACCCAAATATTTCTGGATACATCCTTTTGCCTAAAATAAATAAAACATATTGTTATGGGTTGAATTCTGTCCCCCAAAAGATATATTCAAGTCCTAACCTCAGTCCAATGGAAGTGACCTTATTTGGAAATAGGGTCTTTGAAGACAGAATTAGTTAAAATGAAGCCAAACCAGATTAGGGTAGATCTAATGGAGGGCAAGACCACTGCCTCATGTTGGGACAATAGCACAGAGAATTGAGCCACAAATGACTCATCAGCATTGAAGACTAATGGGATTTTCCTTACTGGGTTGCAAACTTGCTTTAGGCCAGTAACCCCCTTTGCCTCCTAACTTCTCCCTTTTGAGATGTAAATGTCTATCCCATGCCTGTCCTATCACTGGATTTTGGAAATGGATAACTTGTTTTATAGGTACACAGATGGAGAAGAGTTTTGTCCCAGGATGGAACATATCCAGAGTCTCAACCACACCTGATTTGGATGATTTAAAAGATAAAATTTTGGACTTAGAGTTCATGCTGAAATAGGTTCTACTCTTGGGGATGTTGAGATGGGGTAAATGTATTTCGCACATGGGAAGACATGAGTTTTGGGGGAAATGAAAGAGAAGACAGTTATGGGTTGAATTGTGTCCCTGAAAAGGCGGGTTCAAGTCCTAACTCCCAGATATGAATGTGACCTCATTTGGGATTAGGGTCTCTGAAGATGTGATGAGTTAAGATGAAGCCAAATGGGATTAGGGAGGGCCTTTATCCAATAACACCAGTGTTCTTATAAGAAGAGGGAAGTTTGGACACAGAGACAGACATATACAAAGAGAAGTCCATGTAAAGATGAAGGAGGCAGAGATTAGAGTGATGCCTCTACAAGTCAAAGAACACCAAAGATTGCCGGCAAACATGAGAAGCTCGAAGGGGCAAGGAAGGATTCTCCTCTCATGGCTCTGTCAGCACGATTTTGGACTTCTTGCCTCCAGAACTGTGAAACAATACCTTCTGTTGTTTTAAGCCACCCAATTTGTGGTACTTTGCTATGCCAGCACAGAAAACTAAGACATGCTTTATGATTTACATATAATCCAGCCTAGGTGGTAGCAATGGCAAATAATAAACAAAAGTTCAAATTTCTGGACTTTACTGAGAACGACAGGAGAAAACTGTGACTAAGTCTCCTCTTACATTGAGGATGGATAGCACATGGGTTCAAATCTAGCCAAGTTCTGATTATCTGTTGGTTGGGCAGGGAATTTTAAGTTCTTAGAGTTTTAGCTTTTCCTTCTAGAAGATGGGGATACTGATATTCCCTTTGTCAGGATGTTTTAAGAATTATAGAAATAATACCTGTGAAAGGGAACATCCCAGGGTTTAGCTGATGGAAAATAACAACAAAAGTTAATTTCCATGAACCTCTAGATCTTGTTCTTTTCCTTTAACGTAGACAATTGAAGGGAAGTGTGGTCACTTTGAACAGGGTTTGTCCTGTGTGTGCATGTGCTAGATTCTGCCTCTACAGTAAAAACTGTAGCCATCTGTTAAGATCTTCCTCTTAACCAGATTCTGATTCTCTATTGATACACATAACAACTGTACATGTTTGTCATTGCCATTTTCCATATGTGGCAACCAAGAGCCACAGGGATTAAGTCCCTTGACCAACATCACACCACTAGTAGATGACCGAGCCCAAGTCTCTGGACAGTGGGCCCTGAGTTGTTTCTATTACACCTCACAGCACTCAGCAGAGGAGCCAGTGCCATCCAGAGACCTCACATAGCTGCTCTGCACATAGCATGGCCTTGGCTTCCTGGCTTATTTCCCTGACTAGAGTACAAGCACTTGGAATGATTCATTCCTATACCCAAAGTACTTAGCACTGGACGTGGCACAGGGAAAGCACTTGGGAATGGTTTGCTGATTGAGTAAATGAGCATGGACTGAATTATCTATCAGTAGACAGTGGTTACTGAGCCCTACAATGGGATCAGGACAAGCTTCTTCAGATTGCATCAGAGCCACCTGGGCAGCTGGACACCTGAGCAACCCAAAAGGCCTTTGTGACACGGTCTGGGCAGCCCACCTAGCATGAGCCTCTGTCACCTCAGAGGCTAGCTCAGCATTTAACGCCCAGGACCAGACGCTTAACATAAGAGCACTGCATAGATTATGACATTCCGGGTAAACCCAACAGACCGTTTTAATGTAATAGAACCTATTTTAGCTCAGGTTTGGGACACATGGCTTACATATGTCACCAGTTGTTAGTAACAACAATAACCATAAAAACTAGACTCTGTATAGCAAATGGCAGTTTTCACCATGCTTTCACGCCCATCTTCTCCTTTAATTCTCACAGTAACTGTTCAAGGTAGCTCTGACTTACCTTCTTTTGCATTTGAGTGTATTGGGTCTCAGGGAGGTTAAGTGACTTGCCCAAGAACTCACTGATAACATCACTAACTTCGTTTATTTCCTGCCTGTTCTGGGTCATACACTTTGCTGAGCTGACCCCTTGAACTATTTCTTTTAATTTCCAAAATGGCCTCACGATGTAGGTAATATTGTGTTTCATGTCTCATATGAAGAAACTCAGGCTTAAATTTCCCAAGTGTGCATAATTGCTAAGGGACAAAGCCAAGATTCTTCCCTGCTGCCGCCCAGTGTGATGTAGTAAGTGACAGAAGAAAGCCCCCATCTCTCAGATCCCTGTCCTGACCTTGCGAGCAGTAGAACCCTACAGCCTAAGGATTGATGCCCAAGGCAGCACTGCACTCCTTGACTTTGTTGTTGTTGTCTTTAGCTGAATCTTCCAATTGAATATTTCCTGAACATCACTGGTCCTCAGTAAATCTGAATGAAATTTCCACAAGCAATTTTTCTTAAAATAAATGTTTAATTTCACCTTCCTCTAATCCATCTTATATCATTATGACAAACTTGTCTTCCTAAATACAGTATTTGATATATCGCTCTCTAGTTCAAGACAATCAATGGTTCCTTATTCCCTACTGTGTGAAATCTAACTTCCTAACCTGTCCTACCTAACCTCAATACAGTACCCACTTTTTCCTAACACATACCTTTTTATCTACAAGTTCCTCCTTCTCCCAAGAAGTCTTGTCTTGCTATCCCTGCCTCACTCACCTCTCCCTGTTTCAAACCAGGTTTCTTAGGGATCAGTGCCATTGAATCATGCAAAAGTTGACAATCCATAAACCTTTATTTTTCCAAGTATGGACCTTGAAAAAAACTTTAGTCTCACAGTCATTTCAAAAAATGAGAAAACATTTTTTAAAGTAATAAAATAAAGGGAAAACAAAGAAAAATCATAGGATCAAAATAAGGAACAATTCGTTATAAGAAAAGATCATTTATATATGTATAATAGATAGTTATAAATGGAAATGAAATATAATATTCAGATTATATGTGTTATGTAACACACATGAAAACTAAAGCATTGTCCTTATTTTCTGTCCATTTTGTGATGCATTGATGAGCATTTCCTCACTGAGCAGCATCTGCCAGAGCATAAGAATTAGATCTTTAATTCCATCTATTTTCATCCTCAGGAGCATACTGAATGTTTCTTATTTGATTGCTTAGTTTTCAGTCCTTTCTCTTAGCTAAATCAGCTTCTTGAAAGCAGACACCACATCTTGTCCTTCCTCTGTATTCCCCACAGGACTTAAGTAGAGGAGAGTGCAATGTATATGGGTTCGTATAAAATCAAGACAATCTGAAATATGGCAGGCAATGCATCTTGGGGGACAATTACCTCTTGGGTGAAATAAGAACCACCTAACTAACCCCATATTAGCCCTCTGGAATGTAGCCTTCCAGCCTGACCTTTCAGTGACCCCCGACTTCTCAGCGCCTGATCACCTGATGCCTCCTACACTTATCTTCCCCATAAATCATTTCATTCACTGTGCCCATTGTCCTCTCAGGGAGGGCAGAAGAGATTTTCCTAAGAGAAACACATCAAGGCAAGAAAATGTTTTCACCTCAAGAATTAGTTTGTGTTGTCTGACAGAACAAGCAGGTAGATTATACAGGAAGCCTTAAGCCTGTGCCTCTGCAGAGTGAGATAGATAATTGAGAGCAAGAATAAAACGCGGCATAAGGGTCCTGGGAGTGTGAGGGAACCCACAAAATATTCTCACCTAATTAAGCATTTAATGAGGCCATCCTGGAAAAGCTGTTGTCGTTGGTTGTAGTTAGTGTTATTCGCTCATCAAAGCCTTTACTTAGAGAACATAATGCCTGGACATGTCTTGACCACTCACCCTTTCCCTCCTCTTTGTACCCTGATATTACACGTTTGGTTAATGGGCCTTGTCTCATAGCTCTCTCCCTCTCAACTCTTGCTCCCTCCCTCATGCCAGCCTCCCAATAAGTATTACCAGTCTTGGTTCATTTTTCCTTTTCTGTCTTAACTACACCATGACTATCTGTACTCATTTCCTAGAGCTGCCACCACCAAGCACCACAAAATGGGTGGCTCAGAGTAACAGAAATGTAATCACTCTCAGTGCTAGAGGCTAAAAGTCCAAAGTCAAGATGTCTGCAGGGCCATGCTCCCTCAGATACCTGTAGGGGACAATCCTTCCTTGCCTCTTTCTGGCTCCTGGTGCTTGCCGGTAATTTGGGCACAACTTGGCTTATCGATGCATGGCTCTGCCTCCTCCATATTCCCATGGCCTTCTCTCTGAAGTCTGTTTGCTGTCTCCTCTACCCTTATAAGGATGATTTAGGGCCCATCCCAATCCAGTTTGGCCTTACTTACTAGTCACATCTTCAAAGACTCACTTCCAAATGAGGTCACATTCATGGAACCATACATGCCAGTACGGGTTAGTAGCTGAATATATTTTTGGAAGGACACAATTCAACCCATAACATTATCCTCTTAGAGAACTGATGCAAACCCAGCCTTCATCTTTCAGACATGCTTACATCAGTTGCAGCCTAGAAACTATGTGAGACATAATTAATATTACCTGACATATTCTTCACAGCAGCCCAGTGAGATGGGTGTTAACCATCTTGTATTATAGATAAGTAAACAGAGCCCCAGAGGAGTAAAGTTAACTTGCCTAAAGCAGCACACCTATGATGAGATAGAACTGGGCTCCAAACCGTGATCTGCCTGACTTTAATATTTTGCTCTTCTTTGGCCCACCAGGTTGTACCAGCTGCCTAGTTGTTTTTCAGGTACATAGAAGATTCTTGCCTGAAGAAGAAACGAGCAAATAACCCTCCATCCGTTAGCTGACAGCCACTATAAAGCCAAGAGAGATTAGTGGACCTGCCAGTGAAAAATGCTCCATGAGGATCAGTTGTCTTTAAAACTGGTTCACACAGGAACTGATTCAGACTGATTAGGAGGCTAAATTATAGGCGGCAGTAAAATAGCTCAGTTATCGTTTGAGTTAAGCCAGATCTAGGTTAGTTTGTATTCAACCAACCTTATAGGAGAGTGGTTGTGCCAATTAAATGAAGAACATAGGTAAAAGTACACAGCTGGAGCTCAATACATATGCATTTAATCACTGTGACATTCAGGTATAGTCCCTCACACAGAAATCCATATATTTGGCCTGTTCTTTATTGTAGACACATATCAACACCATGTTGATCCCCGTAAAATAATAGCTATTTGACTGTCAGGAAAGGTAGAAAGTCTAACAAACTAGGACAAGGTTGCAACAATTGAGAGTCATGAGAGAGTCTGGAAAGTCATGCAAGTCTTCTGCTGTCACCCACTTTGGGACCAGATTGTCAAGTAAGAGGTGACAGAAAAATGTTTGCAGCCTCCAGCGGAAATGGCCTGTTAAAACTGGCCTCCATAAAGTATTTGTTCCTGCTACAGAGCAAGTTGTGAGGCAGCCTCTGACCTGAGAAGAAACAGGGCTACCTGGGATTTATGGTTCCGTGTTCTGTCATCTTTTAGTCAGGGAACAAACTGCCTCACGTTTTCCTCCCACATAAATCACCTTTGTTTTCCTTCTATCAGGAGGCATGAACCTGTCAGAAGATGAAACTTGAAATAGCTGATTGTTTCCCATGAAGCCTCATGAAGGACAGCATCATCTCCAAAGATGACTTCCTTGTGCAAGGAATTAAGCTGGGAACCTAGAGACTTAGCTGGTGAAAACGGCACCAATGGGAGCATTTAAAAAGCCCGACACTGTGCCTTATTTTAAGACACTTTCCTCCTATTACAACCAGGAGCATGACATTCTACTGATTTGGCTGGAATCACCAGTAGAATTGCATCCTTCAAAGCCAGAGGCTACATGGTCCAGGAAGGAGAAGTATAGGAAAATTGATGAGAGAAAAGTTACCACTGCTAGGAGATGAGGGAGAATGCTCAGGAAGGGCATAATGGCCAAGTATGGAATTTGGGGCCCAAGGACAAATCAGAATTCTATTATCCAACTGCTACATGACCTTGGGCAAATCATTTGAGCCCTTTGAACCTTGGTTTTGGAATCCCTTTCTGTAAAACTGCAATAATAACCACCTATGGAAAAACATTTATGTTTTGCAATCTAATAAAAATTCAGCAACTCACCTATTTGACCTAAGTAAACTGTTGTTTCCAAACACTAAGCTTTTGCTAAGGACCTGCTATATTAGCAGAAAACAGGTGCTTTGCCTCAGAAGCTTCTGGTTAAAAAATGGTTGGAAGAGAGAAGATGGCATAATCTAACATGACATTGGGAGGTCAGTTCAGTAGATAATACATAGAATTTCTCCTTTTGGTTAGTTTGTTTCTATTTTGATGGGTGGAGGGTAAGTATATGTGGTGTGTTTTTATAATTTAAGGGAATAAGTGGGTGGCTTATTTTTCACAATTTCTGCAGTTGATTTCTTGTGGTATCATGTTTTGTGCCCCCTCACATTTTAACAGTAGCAATGTTTGTTTTGGTTTTTTTTTTTCACTTTTTTTCATGCCTCTGGAATAATGGGATATTATACTGCATATTAGAAGGGAACTCCTGATGTGGGATGCTTACATGATGTGCTGTGAGGAGTCCTAGGAATTAATGGAAGTGTAAAATTCTAATCAAATAACTTTTAATACATTTCTAGGGAGCATCCAATAACAGGAATAGTGGGTGGAAAGAATAAATACATCGGCGGAGAAGGCCTGGTTGCACTGTTATGTTTCCACAGTGTTATGACAATCTATAAAGCAAAATGGTCCCTCATCTGTCTTCATGCAAAAGAGGTTTACATGGGATAGGGTATGGACCAGCTCTTCCCGCCAATCCTGGGACAGCTTTAAAGGATAATTACCACTGACACCTTCTATGAAGCTTGGTGCTTTTCAAAAGATTTGTTCATATCATCTTGTTCAATCTTCACCACACATTTAAAGAGGTGGAAACTGAGTCACAGGGAAGTTGCCATTTGACCACCTTCACCCAGCCAGCCAGTGGCAGTCCCATGACGATTCCTCATGATTCTATCCCCGCCCCCCATTCTCCACCCCTGAATGACTATAGGAAACAATATCCCCATTGGTTGCTCATATAAGATTCAGGGACTTCTCAACAGGGTAATATTGTAGCAAACATGAATGAAGGACTTCCTGAATATCATGTTTAAGAAAGAGGAGATATGTTGTGAAAAGATAAACAACTTCCTAAAAAATGCATAGAAATTCTGAGGCGCTACAGGGATTTATAAATCTATGCCCTAATCCAGTTTCCCAAAACTGCTGGAATGAGTCTTATGATAAAATTGCTACTCTTAGTTTTTCTGAGTATTTTGTTTTGTTTTTCAGTTTTTCAAATCACAGATCTCTAACAAGAGAAAAATTTTCAAATTTCAGAAGAAAGAATAATATTAAATATAGATTCATACATCATGTGGGTTGCAAATTGAACAAAATCAATTTAAAGAATGTCAACAGTGTTTTCTGAGTGGGTGGAAATTTAAATATTTTGCTTGTGTTATAATTTTAAATTGAAAAAAAAAGTAAAGAAAGTAAAAGACTACAGAGAGAAAGAGGATAATAAACCCTAAATCTAAAAATGAAATTCAACCCTAATGTGCTTCACTATTAAATGAGTTAGGTAACAAATTTGATATAATGCCTGAAAATTGTTACAAGTTGAGTTTGTGGGGTATCGACATATGCTTCTGGCCTCTCCCTGGGCTGGGTAATGAAGGGTACAGACATTGACCATGGAGGGATGAAGAAACATGACACACTCACTGAACACCTAAATTAAAAAGTGAACCCTATAACTGGGCTGCCCCTACAGATCAGGAACCCCAGTCCCCAGCTTTCACAGGAGAAAAACATGGGACTAAAGTGGATGAATGCCATGCTTAGGGTCACTCAGTTCATAAGTGGCAGAGATGGGACTAGAATTTGGATCTCCACGTTCCTGCTACATACTTTGTCTCACTAGACCACATCAACTCCTTTGGTGGAAGACTCTGTGCCAGGTAGTAAGTGCTGAAAAGGCAAATAAGATATACCCATGCCCCCGAGGTACTTTCTCTCTGAAAAAGGGACCAAGGCAAAATCAAAAGCAACCAAAGTAGAGAAGTTTGTATGTAAACTGTAAACATAATAGACATCATCAGTCTGCTAGGGGAGAACCTTTAAATCACCCATACAATCAGACCTCACATCTAGGAATCTTCCATATAGAAATATCCACCAACAGAAAAGACACAGAGAGAGATATCCATTGAAACATTGTTTATGACAGCAAAAAA